>APFE031243133.1:96839-114795 GCA_000404065.3 Pinus taeda
CATAAATACATTAAAACAAGAATATTCATTTACATTAATTCTTTTTACTTAAACTTGGATGCCTACATCTGTAGGATTCTTTTTTTAATTAAAGATCATTTTAAAAACATTAAAAAAAATATGAACAAATATTTAATTAAAAAATGAAATACCAAGCACATATATAATCAACATAAGAATTATTAAAATTTGTCTCTTAATTGAATTATTCTTAACCCTAATTAATTACGGTAAGAATCTTAATCATATATTCAACCAACCAATTCCATGATTTACCTCATCTATCATTATATATATCATTGTTTTTCCTTGCCCTACTACACACCAATCTTCTCAAGAATTTGGGTGTCCCCTGAAGATGGACTCACATAGAAGTCCGAAACATTGGGTTTAAAACTCTGAATAGGTTACTCCACAATACTTTAAATAATTTGTTTTTAGATACTTTCTTAAATACAATAATGGGATCATATTTAAGAAAGAGAGTGAGATGGAAGGAGAGGAGGGAAGAGAGAGAAAAGGAGAGGATAAATATAGAGAAAGAAGGGAAAGAGGGAGATAGTGAGACATAGATATGGAGGGGGGAGAGAGAAAAGGAGGGAGGGAGGGATATAGTGAGAGAGTTGGAGGGTGTAGAGAGAGAGTGTGTATGATGGGGGGAGAGATGGAGGGAGGTGGGAGAGAGGATTTGAGAGAGAAGGGGGGGTTGGTGGGGGAAGAGAGACAGAGATGTAAGGGGAAGAAAGACATAGAGAGGGAAAGGTGGAGAGGGAGTGGAAAGGGAGATATGGAGAATCTATGAGGGAGAGAGAAGATCAAGAGAGAGAGAGATATGGAGAGAGAGTGTGTATGTTTTTGGGGTGAGAAGGAGAGACAAGGGGAGATAGAGATATAGATGGGGCAAGGGACAGAGTAGAATAGAGAGGAAAAGAGAGGGAGGGAGGAAGAGAGATAGATGGGAGAGAAAGAGAGAGAGAGAGGAAGAGGAAGAGATAGATAGATAGATATATAGATATGGAGAGAGAGAGAGAGAGAGAGAGAGAGAGAGAGAGCACGTTTAGGGGGCTAAGATAGAGAGATAAATAAGGAGAGATAGAGGGAGGTATAGATATAGATGGAAGGGGGAGAAAGGGAATAAGAGAAAGAGAGAGAAATGGAAGGGAGAGGCAGATAGAGAGAGATGGGGGAGAGAGGGAGGGGAAGAGAAATAAGGAGAGGGGGAGTGAGATAGAAATAGAACGGAAGGTGGAGAGAGAGGGAAGAATAAAGTGACAAAATGATACAAATACAGACATAGAAGTTAGATCTAGAAAGTCATGAATATTTTTTATTTCCACTAAAATAGATGTATTGATTTCAATGTAATTGTTGATTTCTAATCGTATTTGATCACATGCACTATATGCATTGATTTTAGTGTAGATGTCGATTTATAATCCTATTTAATACCTTACACTAGATGCATTGATTTCAGTGTCGATGTTGATTTCTACTCCTATTTGATTTCTTGCACAGGATGCATTGGTTTCAGTGTAGATATTGATTTCTAATCTCATTTGATCATTTGCACTAGATGCATTGATTCCAGTGTAGATGTGGATTTCTAATCCTATTTAATACCTTACACTAGATGCATAGATTTCAATGTAGATGTTGATTTCTACTCATATTTCATTGCTTGCATTATATCCATTGATTTGAGTGTAGATATTGATTTCTAATACTATTTGATTGCTTGCACTAGATGCATTGATTTTAGTATAGATGTTGATTTCTTATTCTATTTTATTGTTTTCACTAGATGCATTGATTTTAGTGTAGATGTTGATTTCTGATTTGATGCAAATAGATGTATGATGTAAATTAATTTCAAAGTAATTATATTAATAGTGTGCATTGATTTCATTGTAAGCACATCTCTGCCTCCTCCATCTATATCTCTATCTCCCATTGTCTCTCCTTCTCTATCTCTCTATATCACCCCCTAAACATATACACTCTCTCTCCCCAAATCTATCTATCTCTTTCTCCCTACCTCCCTTTTCCCTCCCTCTCTCTCTTCCCCTTCTCTATCTCTCTAACATTTCTCTCTCCATATCTATATCTATTCATCCCTTCTTGTCTTTTCCTCTCTCTTCTTCCCTCTCCCCCCTCCCCCAGCCCCCCATCTACACCGCTATCTCCACTTGTCTCTCCTTCTCACCCCCAAAACATACACACATTCTCTCAGTGTAAGAACATAAAAAATATTCATGATGTGCATTGACGTATGTGTTACAGCAATTCAACCATAAATACAATACTTGAATCCTAAATAAAATGTTTTCTTACCCGAAATGTTTACTTCTTGAAACTATAAACTATTTATAATTTGGTACATTCTTATTATTCCCATTTTCCATCATTCAAATTGTTAATTAATTTACATTCAAACACGGTAATAGAAAATAACTACCATTGAAAATTATTTGGGGTTTAACACTCCATAAGTCACAATTATTGACTTTGGAGAAGACTACTATTAATATTGCAAATCAACAGAGACAAGGCACGTTTTTTAATACAGTAGCTCGAGTTAAATATTTGAATGGTCTATGATTCCAACTACTCTTTCCATATGATCGTTATGAGAAAATGGAAAAACTAATAGGTGCGACAATAGGAACAGTAAAAGAATATAGTTTTAGATTGATCACAATGAAGATTGTTTGTAATTGACTATAGTATTATTCTTCACATTTTCTATCAATCAAAATTTTTACATTGACACTTTTCACTCAAATTTTTATTTCATCATTCAAGTTACTAACAATCTCTCTCATCTCAACACATAGAGGTGACTAAGCAAATTTTAAATTAAATTGACCAAATTAATCTTAGATATGTTTATCATATTTGAAACGATCAAAATAATTATATGTTCAACAAATTTTGTATGACCGCACACGACTGAAACCAACCTAGGTCCATCTTAACACCGAATCTATCAAGCGTTGAGAGGGATCACATTGTGACAAGGATGGTCTTAATATGAAAATAAACCATGGTCAACCATATTTATTTTAGTGTTTATAATATTAATCTTAGGGTTTCTATACCTTGGATTTATAATATTAGTCCCTTGGGTTTAATTTTATTCAACCATGGTCCAATGTCACTTTGTGACAAAGATTGTCTCAATATGAAAATCAATCACTGTCTCAACCATGGTCCAATGTCACATTATGAAAAATATTGTCTTAATATGATAATCATATTCAACCATGGTCAACCATAGCCAACCATGGTTAACTATGTTTTATAAAGTCAAACATGGTCAACCATGGCCAATCATTGTCAACCTTGTTTTATAAATTCAAACATGGTCTTCCATGATCAATCATGGACAACCATGGTCGAACATCTCATTATGACAAATATTGTCTTGATATGAAAATCAACCATGGTTAAGCATGGTTAAGCATGGTTAATCATGGTCAACCATGGCCTAACATCACATTGTGACAAGAATTGTCTCTATATGAAAATAAACCATGGCCAATCATGTTGATCCAGGTGGATATTGGTGGCCACCTGCCAAGTCCACTTGGACCCCCACCATTGTTTCTTTCAGCTTTTCAATTTCCTTAAATGTAGCACAATTTACTATTTTTAGCAGTTTTTCGAGTCCTAAACTTTCGAAGTCGTTTTGAGGCCCTAAACGACATTTTTTGGGAAACTTGGGAGCAACATGGGTTCATGGATTGATGTTGCTCTTCCCAATGTTGTATTTATCGGATAGAGCTTTATAATGAGATACTGTACACGTCAAACAGACATCGTATACCAAAGTTACGACCTCAGGAAATTGATGTACCAATTTACCCAAACGGGGCCCACAATTTGGCATTTCATCTTCTAGGGTTAGGTTTTTGGATGTTTAGGGTTTTCCATTGTTTCTCAACAATAAATAGGCCTTTGAGCCTCATTGTAACAAAGTTCAGAGCCATGTAGCCACCACATCTCTTCTCAAAGATAAGTTGCCATCTCCCTAGCTGGTTTATTTCCATTACTATTTGTAAGCATATTTCAATATTTTACATTAATGAAATGAAGTATTATTTCACTGCATCTTTGCGTTTATGGTTATCTATGTAATTTGTTGTGTTCCTGTTTAAATCAGGATCAGTGGTATCAGAGTGGTCTACCTTTTTCTCTATTTTTCTTTGCATGTACCCAACAAGGTCGGGATATAAGGAGTTAGGGCTTGAACTAGTCGAACCTTTGCAAGACCAGCCTCACAAATCCCAACAGCCTCCCATGGCAGATGAAAAGAAAGATGAGGGGGCAGAAGATCTTATCAAAATCTTGCTTGAAGAAGCCCTCGAGCAATAAAGGAATGCGATGATTGACAATTTGGCCTAGATCCTTCAGTGACAACCCAGGGGCGACGCATCGGCTTCCAACGGTATAAGTTAATTTTGAAATCCCCATATTCAAGGGTTAGATAGACGAAGATGTTGTCGATAAATGGTTAAATCTGCTAGAGGGTTATTTTCCTGTTCATGATTTTTCCAGTCGGGAAATATTATTTTCATTCTTCTCAAAGCAGCCCCCCACATCAAGGACTCGTGGGAAACCTATCGCGAGCATAAGGATGAAAGTACAAGCTCACTATTTTTAGCTGCACCGACTTGGAATTCATTCCAAGATGCCATCAAGGAGTAGTACTACTCTGTCAGAAGCTATGAGGATCAATACATAAAGTGGACCACGCTGCAGTAGGGAAGGGACCAAGACGTGCCAGAGTTCACCAATATTTTCCATACCCTTCACACAAAGTTAGGTATCAAGGATTCGGAGCAGCATTTGGTACTCAAATACCGCGACTGCCTAGACAAGTATAGCCAGGAAGAAATAGAATTCCTGAACATCTCCTCACTCGGCACTGCATACCGATATGCCATCAGGATCGAGCAACAGTTTAAACAGAAGAAGCGAGACTTTGGATCTGCAAATCTGAAGCAAGGGAAAGGTGCCCCAAAACTGCAGAACAAAGGACAAAGCCAAGGCGGGGTGGCCCAAGACAACCCGCCAAAGCTGCAAGCAAAGAACAACACCACGAAGCCGAAAAAGGACACGGGAAATTGGTGTGAGTTTCATAAGAGCTCCACTCATAACACAAGTGAGTGTCGGGCCAAATAGTCATTGGTGGCTGAGCTAAAGGTTTCAGAATCGAATGCAGGGTCCGAATCTGAGTCAAAACCCGACAAGGGGAATGACAAAGGGAAGCAGATTATCGATGCAGAGCCGAATGCCACCGTTGCCACCATGAATATCCAGAAGGAGGAACCTGAAGATCCAGAAGAGGAGGAGCATCTCTTCCACTCCGAGATGTGGGTAAGGGGCTCCCTGCTATAATTCATTGTCGACAGCGGGAGCCAAAAGAACCTCATTTCAGCAAAGGTTGTGAAGTGGCTAGGCTTACCAACCACACCACATCCACAACCATACACCATCGAGTGGCTTCACCAAGGACAAGATCTTCACGTGAGCCAACAGTGTCACCTTCCATACAACATCAAGCCCTTCACAGATGAGGAATTGTGTGATATTTCTCCCCTTGAAGTTTGTGATGTATTACTAGGACAACCATACTTGTGGAAGCGACATGTTGTGTATGAATCAAGGCCCCGTGTTTTTATTGTTACTTTTGGAACAAAGTTGTACAGGATACTGGAGGTAGCACCACCTACCACCATATCTTTGATTACTGCAAAACAATGTAGTAAGCTCGTTTCCAAAATCGGGAAATTTGTTTTCCTAATGGTATGCCCTCAAGGAAAGAAGAAGACGGTGGCCACAACCACTAGACAGGGCCCCTCCACATGACATCTACAGATCGACAATGTCATGGAGGAGTACGAGGACATCTTCACCTCCCCTGCAGGGGTTCCTCTGCACTATCAGGTCAAGCACTCCATCGATCTGACCCCAGTTGTGCTGCTGCCCAATGGACCAATCTATCGGCACTCCATTCTGGACAATGATGAAATCAAGAGGTAGATTCAGGAACTGTTGCAGAAAGGTCACATCCGTCGAAGTTCATCGTCCTGTGGGAGCCTGATCGTGTTGGTACAAAAGAAGGATGAAACTTGGAGACTCTGTATTGACTATCGAGCACTAAACAAGATCATTGTCCATAATAGGTACCCGATCCCATGGATTGATGACCTCTTGGACCAACTGAAAGGGGAAAAATATTTCAGCAAGATCGATTTGAATTCAAGATATCACCAAGTACCAATTGAACCCTCTGCTATGTGGAAGACTGCCTTTAAAGCCAAGAAGGGCCTGTTTGAATGGTTGGTGATGCCTTTCGGATTGATGAATGCTCCTGCAACCTTCATGAGGCTAATGGATGACATCTTGTGGCCATTCACCAACTCATTTGTAGTGGTATACTTGGATGACATCCTGATTTTCAAGTAGAGTTCGGAAGATCACCTCCATCGCATCTGATAGGTTCTCCAAACATTCCAACAACACAAATTATGTGTCAATTTAGAGAAATTCACTTTTGGCATGACCCAAGTTCAGTATCTGGGATACATTATTAATGAATAGGGGGTGCATGTGGATCCATCCAAGATCCAAGTCATTCGAGATTGGCCATCTCCAACCACTCTGACAGAGCTTCACATCTTTCTAGGTCTTGCCAACTTCTACCGCAGGTTCGTGTTGGGATTTTCTCATATCACTTGGCCCTTGAGTGAAGTCACCAAGGGAGCAGCGAAAGCAAAATTCTTTTGGCTTGAATCTCAACAGAGGGCATTCACAGAGTTGAAAAATCGCCTCTGCATGGCACCCATGATTGCATTACTAGACTTGCAACAACCATTTGAGGTCAAGACAGATGCCTCTGACTATGCTATTGGGGCAGTCCTTACTCAACACGAGCATCCAGTGGCATATCACAATGAGACACTTTTAGACACAGTCCGGAAGTATCCCACTTATGACAAAGAGATGTATTCCATTGTGCAAGCCTGCCGACAATGGAAGCATTACATTTTTGGGAAGGAAATGGTCATCCACACAAACCACCAACCCCTGTAATTCATACAGACCCAAGGGAAATTGCAGAATAATTGCCATCAAAAGTGGTCCACTTACCTACAATAGTTCCATTTGAATATCAAGTATAAGAAGAGTAGCACCAATACCATTGTAGATTGACTCGGTCGACCACTGATCATGGCATTAACCACTGTGCTCAACTCTTGGGCACGAGACTTCTGATTGGCCACTTATCTACAAAAGCGACCCAGAATTCGGCCACACATACCAGACACTTTTGGAGGGTCAGCATGTTCCAAATTTTCATCTCCAGGATGCCCTGTTATACCACCTGGGTCACCTTTGTGTTCCTTCAAGTGAGCATGCCAAGATGATTTGGGAAGCACACTACAGCTGGACTGCTAGACATTTCGGGGTTGAGAAAATGGTGGCAGTATAGAAGAAGTATTTCTATTGGCCGAATCTTCGACATGATGTCGGGAAGTACATCAAATCATGCACTGCCTGTGCCATTGCCAAACTGACCATCAAGAAGCAAGGCCTCTATACCCCGCTGCCTACCCCTAGTCGACCTTGGGAATCCATCTCCATGGATTACATGTCAGGTCTTCCTTCCACTAAGCATGGAAACGACTGTGTTTTTGTGGTCATTGACAGGTTCTCGCAGATGGAGATTATGGCCGTATGCAAGAAGAATATCACAGTAGAAGCCGCTGCTAAACTCTCCTTTCAAAGAGTGTGGGTACACTTTGGGATCCCACAGTCTATCATCTCAGATTGGGACAACAGGTTCCTCAGTAAATTTTGATCTAGTCTCTGGTCGATGCTCGACACCAAACTCACTAAGTACACAGCCTTCTATCCTCAAACTGATGGCCAGACAGAGGTTGTCAACAAGATGATATTACACATTTTGCACATGTACAACTCAAAGCATCCACGCACATGGGACAAGAGCCTCCCCTATGTTCAACATAGATACAGCCGAGCTCTCCATAGCTCGACTGGCCACAACCCTTTTCAGGTGGGCTTGGGATTCCACCAACTATGTCCCATTGATGTGGCCATGCCAGTTGCAACTACTCATGCAGATTCGGCTCATGTCCAGTCTGAAACAGATAAGGCTAACAGCTTCATTGAGCACATCCAACATATTTGCTAGCAGGTCCATGACATTCTAGAGAAATCAAATTCCAAGCACAAGCAGCGACATGATCAACATCGGGTGCCACACAAGTATCAGGTGGGCGACAAAGTCTGGTTGCATTTGCAAAAGGAACACCTTACCGGAGCCTATCGGAAACTCAAACCACTCTGATATGGTCCTTACACCATTACCAAGGCTATGGGAGATAATGCATTTGAGCTCAGCATTCCCCCATTCCTTGGCCTGCACCCAGTGTTCAATGTGGACCTCCTTCGGCCACACTTTCCACCATTACTAGACACATACGACATTGCAGAACAGCTCACACCCATAGAGTTAAATCTAGATTACATGGAACAAGCTGCAACTGATTGAATCATGGACACATAGATCAAGCACACTTGCCAATAGAATATCCAATTATATCAAGTTGCCAAATCAGGCCAACTCCTTCACTAGGGCAAGTGGCTCACCAGGGACCAAGTTCAACAAAAGTTTCCTCATCTAATGGAGGAACTCAACATAATGGGGACCATTGCTTCCTAAGGGGGGAGGAATGATCTAGGTGGATATTGGTGGCCACCTGCCAAGTCCACTTGGACCCCCACCATTGTTTCTTTCAGATTTTCAGTTTCCTTAATTGTAGCACAGTTTACTATTTTTATAAGTTTTTTGGGTCCTGAACTTCTAGAGCCATTTTGAGGCCCTAAACGATATTTTTTGGGAAAACTAGGAGCAACATGGACCCAAGGACCAATGTCGCTCTTCCCAAAGTTGTAGTTCTCAGATAGATCTTTCTAACGAGATAATGTGCCCGTCAAATGGAGATCGTATGCCAAAGTTGCGTCCCTAGGAAGTTGATGTACCAATTTACCCAAACGGGGCCCACAGTTTGATGTTTCATCTTCTAGGGTTAGGTTTTTGGATTTTTAGGGTTTTTGATTATTTCTCAACAATAAATAGGCCTTTGAGCCTCATTGTAACAGATTTCAAAGGCATGTAGCTACCACATCTCTTCTCAGAGATAAGCTACCATCGCCCTAGTTGGTTTATTTCCATTGCTGTTTGTAAGCATATTTCGGTATTTTACATTAATGAAATGAAGTATTATTTCCACTGCATCTCTGTGTTTATGATTATCTCTGTAATTTGTTGCATTCTTGTTTAAATCCAGATCATATGTTTATTTTAATGTTTATAGAATTTATCTTAGGGTTTATATATCTTGGGTTTATAATGTTAGTCCCCTTGGTTTTATTATTCCCTTGGGTTTATTGTTCCCCTGGGTTTATTAATCTAAGGGTTCATATTCCTACGATTTAATATTATTCCCTTAGGTTTATAATGTCTTGGTTTTTTATTATTAATCCCTAGTTTTTATTATTTCCTTGGGTTTATAGTATCAATCATAGTCAACCATAGTCAATCATGGTCAACCATGGTAAAAAATCACATTGTGACAAAGATTGTCTCAGTATGAAAATCAAGCATTGTCTTGACCATGGTCCAATGTCGCATTATGACAAAGATTGTCTCAATATGATCATTAAAATCAAACATAGTCATCCATGGTTAATCATGGTCAACCATTTTCGAACATCAAATTATGACACAGATTGTCTTTATATGAAAATCAACCATGGTTAAGCATTGTCAACCATGCTCCACCATCACATTATGACAAGGATTGTCTCAATATGAAAATCAACCATGGTCAACCATGTTTTTTTAGTGTTTATAATATTTATCTTAGAGTTTATATATCTTGGGTTTATAATATTAGTACATTGGGTTTAATATATTTCCCTTGGGTTCATAATCCCTTGGGGTTTTAGTATTAATCCCTTGGGTTTATAATATCAATCCCTTGGGTTTATAATATCAACTATGATGAACCATGGTGAATCATAGCCAACGATGGTCAACGATGCTCAAATGTCATTTTGTGATGAAGATTATCTCAATATGAAAATCAAACATGGTCAACCATGTTCCAAGGTCACATAGTGACAAAGAATTAATTATTATTATAAATATTTCTTATTATGTAAAAATGAATTAATTATTATTATTATTATTATTATTACTATTATTATTATTATTTAATTAAATAATATTATCCCTCTCGGTGCTTGATAGATTCGGTGTTAAGATGGATCTAGGTTGGTTTCAGTCGTGTGTGATCATACAAAATTTGTTGAACATCTAATTATTTTGATTATTTTAAATATGCTAAATATCTCTAAGATTAATTTGGTCAATTTAGTTTAAAATTTGCTTAGTTACCTCAATTTGTTGAGATGAGAGAGACTGTTAGTAACTTGAAAGATGAAAAATGATGAAATAAAAATTTTGAGTGCAAAGTGTCAATGTACAAATTTTGATTGATAGAAAATGTGAATAATAATAATATAGTCAATTACAAACAATCTTCATTGCAATCAATCTGAAACTATTTTCTTTTAATTTTCCTATTGTCACACCTATTAGTTTTTCCATTTTCTCATATTAATCATATGATTTAAAGAGTATTTGGAATCATAAACCATTCAAATATTTAACTCAAGCTACTGTATTAAACAACATACCTTGTCTCTGTCTCTCTCCAATATTAATAGTAGTTTTCTACAAAGTTAATAATTTTGATTTATGGAGTGTTAAACCCCAATTAATTTTCAACGGTAGTTATTTTCTATTACCACATTTGAATGCAAATTAATTGACAATGTTGAATGATGGAAAATAGGAATAATAAGAATGTAGACAATTATAAATAGTTTATAGTTTCAAGAAGCAAACATTTTATTTAGGATGAAAATTCAAGTATTATATTTATGGTTGAATTACTATAACACATAAGTCAATGCACATCATGAACATTTTTTATGTGCTTACACCAAGAGAGAGTGTGTATGTTTTGGGGGCGAGAAGGAGAGACACGTGGAGATAGAGATATAGATGGGGGGGAAGAGAGGGAAGAAGAGAGAGGCAAAGACAAGAATGGAGGAAGAGATATAGATATGGAGAGAGAAATGTTAGAGAGAGAGAGAGAAGGGGAAGAGAGAGGGAGGGAGAGAGAGATAGATAGATATGGAGAGAGAGAGTGTATGTTTAGGGGGTGAGATAGAGAGATGGAGAAGGAGAGACAATGGGAGATAGAAATATAGATGGAGGAGGCAGATATGTGATTACACTTAAATCAATGCACATTATTAATAGAATTACTTTGAAATTAATGTACATCATACATCTAGTTGCATCAAATAAAAAATCAACGTCTACACTAAAATCAATGCATCTAGTGCAAACAATAAAATAGGATTAGAAATCAACATCTATACTGAAATAAATGCATCTAGCGCAAACAATCAAATAGGATTAGAAATCAATATCTACAATCAACCCAATGCATATAACACAAGCAATCAAATTGGACAACCACCCGAAATAAGCAGGGAGAGCCCTGAACAACCACCCTTGGGCAGACTAAATATATTGACCAGTGAAAATTGGACACTTGAACTTGATAAAGACAACAGGGAGAGACGAAACAACAAGGACCAACGCCCAAATCATCCTCTTAGAACCAAATGGAGAAAGAGCCCAAGTACCATACCCCGCAAACTAGGACAGGGTAGCTGAATGCTACACCAGTGGGTTTGGAGGTTTGGAGCAATGACAATGACAATACTGCCACTAATTCGAACGATGACCTTGTTCCAACATTATGGAGAAATAGTATGAAGAACATTAACCCACCTAAGGTATTATGAAGCTAGTTATAGGGGTCCAAGCAAGAGTTAACTTGATTGAAACATCAAACACCATAACCAAAGACAAACCATAAAAGCGAAATTATTCAATGAAATAGGATAAGTGTGCATCATATACCAGAGGTCGTAGAAGTTAGCAAGACCATATTTTCCACCCCAACAATCATAGACATTTTTCCACTGTGAAGAGATATCCATGCAGCTAGAAAGGTCATAGGTGAATACAAATACCAACACCTGAGAAGTGTTTATGGTGATTGTTGGGTCACTAAATAGAAAATTGGCATGATTGGCACTCCCTTTAAAACCTCCAATCCATTTAGACATAATGTGCTCATCAATGAGCTGAGAGAGTTGGATGTCATGAATTATGGGAGAGTGCACCAATCGAGCCAATAGTATAGAAGCCATTACTACTGCGTGAGAAAACCTATAAAAAATATACTCTCCTACTTCCCCATAACACTTGCTAGGTGATTGCATTTATAACAACGCAACTCAATGGGGAGTTCCAAGGCCCTGTCTTCTAGGACTCGATTCATTTTCAAAATTGTGTTGAGAGAAGGCAAAAAACATGATATAATATATATAATACAATAAGGAAACTAAAAACTTAAAAATTCAACCTAATGAAAATGAAACCTCGAAAAAAAAGCCAAGAAGACCTAAAAGTAAGAAATAATAAAAAATGACCAAAACAATAAATTCCAACAAAAGAACCAAATAAATTAATACAAGATAATAGTGACATAAGGTAAGAGCATAGATATTCGAGACTAATACAAATATAAGAAGGATAGGTATATGATATTAATTAGAATAATACTAAGTTTTATATATCTCTATATATATGTATATATGAATGATAGAGTAATAAATATTCCACAAAGAGAAATATTAACATAATCTTAATGATACTAAGATAAATAATAATAGAGAAGTAGGAATATAACAAATAAAGTGTAATAACACTTTAGTAATAATAATAGAGTATAATATTTATTATAATATAGTAATAACTTAATAATAAAGTAAGTAAAAATAGGGTAAAAGGGAATGAGATAGAGTTGATAAATAGGGGAGATAACAAAAGAAAAAGAAAAAAGACATAGGGGAGAAAGGAAGAAAATCAATATAGGAAAATAAAAAGAAGAAAAGAGAGGAAGAAATAAAATAATAGAGAACGAATGAAAGCAAAAGAAGAGAGAAAGTAAAAGAAAGAAAAAAAGTGGGGCCAAGAGAAAGCACAAAAGGAAAAAGAAATGAATGAAAGAAAATCAAAAGTTAGAGGTAAAGAAAAAGGATAAATCAGGAAAGAGAAAAGGACAAAAACAAAAAGGAAGCCAAGGGGAGGAAATGACTAGAGGCCATCAACTCAAATAAAGATAAAGAATAAGGAAACAAAAGAGGCAGGGTCACACCTCAAGCTTTATTGTTAAGATAATTGAGCTAAAAGATAAAATGAAACTAATTGTTGCTAATCCCTAGTCCACCATCTTTGTTTAGATAGTCTAGAGGCTTTTTTTATCTCCAAGGCTTCTCTAAATCATTGTTTTAAAAATAGGTTTCTTTGTAAATGATCTTGGTTTCCTATAAGAAGATATAATTTCTGGTCTTGTTAGAATTCTCCATGAAATTTGATGTATGTATACATTTGTTTTTAATGCTAGCTCCATGTTCTTTTAACCTTACCTTGAAGGAACATCTAGTCTCTCCATTATAACATTTTCATCAGGAATACAAAACTTTGAGTCATTGGTGGTTAATATCGACTTTAAAAAGTTTCATGTTGTGTTTGATGGTACACAAAGGCTTAAAGGATGCCATACTTTATTTCTTACTTAAGGTCTTAGTAGTCCTATCAATAACACCTTGGATGTATGGGATGTATGCTTTCATGCTGTTAGGAGTTTGAGAGTTGTGAGAATAGGACCTTCTTTCAGCTCTTTTAATAGCTCTAGTGATGTCTTTAACCTTATATCGAAGACCCTTGAAGACTCTGGTTAGGTGGTCTAAATCGTACTTAAGAAGTTAGTCATCATATATTCTTAAGGATCTTAATATTAGTGTATTCATAACACCAATATTTTGTGTTGGATGGTGATGAGAATCAACATGGAGATAATTATTTGTACATGTTTTCTTTCTAAATTCCTAATGTCCTAGGGTTCCTTTGTATTTTCTAGTGAGTTATACATCTAAGAAAACAATATGTTTATTGTTCTCAAGCTCCATTCTAAATTTGATTTCTTCAAATATCCCATTGAGGTGTTGTAATAGTTTGTAAAGATCGTCATGCTCGTGTGGCCATTTCACATTCACACTATTAATATACATTTTCCATATTTTTGGTTTTAGTGGGTACAAGTTCAAAGGTTTTGTCTTAAACATCTTCACATAAAGGTTAGCAAAAATGGATTTTATAGGAGAACCCATTGCAACCCTAGTTACTTATTCATTGTAATCCCCCTAAAAGCTAAGGAATATTCATTAAAGGAACAACTTTTCTAGTTTGTTAATTCCATGGTCAAAAACCTATTTAACTACTTGTATGGCTTCATTTAAGGGAATCTTCATGAAAATCAAAACCATGATTAAATTTATGATCAATTCATTATGTTTAACCTTTTACTTCTTAATGATATTTACAAATTCATTGGAATATTTTGTGGAGTCACTGGTTCCTACTACGGGGGCCAGAATGTTGGTTATATATATTGATAACTCATAAGTAGGGGAGCCAATAAAGTTCATGATTGGCATCAAAAGAATTCCTCCTTGTGGAATTTGGTAGGCCACAGATTATTGGAATTTCTAAGTCTAACTATTAGAAACCCTTCATGTACTTTTCTGATTTATTTTTTCCTACTTGTTCTGATTAATTAACAAGTTATTTACCATGTACATAATGAAAATAAATACCAGTACATGATCAACACATTACATATCATCAACTGAAGGAAACAAAACAAGCACACAAGTGACACTATTGTTTTTGGACCAATATCCTCAGAAAAACCCAATGCGGGAAAAGTAGTGTAGCTATCTGAGGGTTTTAATTATTAAGTAGTTTTAGAATACAATCTGGGTTCCAAAATTGTCTCACCCAACAAAGAATAATATCGGCAATAGTACCTCTCAGTTGGAGATAGATGTTCTGGTTAAAATCATGGATAAACACTCCGACAGCTCCCAGCACCAATCTGCCCCACAAAAACCCCAGCATCAGCCTCTAGGGATTACGTCAGCCCTTTCTAGCCTAGTGTCACCCTAGCTCGCCCTACATCAACCTCTGGAGGCACTGTATCAGCCCTTAGATCCTCTGCATCACCCACATTGACTCTCTCAGGCACTGCGCAGCACCTAACTGCCTCTACGTGAGCCCTGGGTGGCTCTGCGTGAACCTTTAGTTGGCTCTACGTCCCTCTCTCCCGACTTCTACGTTGATCCTCCTGGTACTATCTCTACCTTTCTACTTCTGTATTCACTACCCCTCAACTTCAAATTTGATCACTATTTCGACTTCCTCAGCAAACCTTGCCCCAGAAAATCAAAATCTTGATCAACTCGGTGTGTTCTCCAAGTGACCCTCAAGCCTCCTCTTATACTTTTCTCGTTGACATTTCAACGGCCAATATTAAGTCCCTAATTAATGGCTAAGATTATATCTAGCTTGATCCATGACTTTTGGACCATTCTCACTCAGTTTAATATTAGTTCACATTAATATTTTATTATCCCTAAGTTTAGACTTAGGGACTCCATTAAAAATATTAATTATTTTAATATCTCCCAAGCTGGTTATATTCTGCCCAAACCATTTCTGGGTATTGGATATCTCATGTGCTTTAGACTCTCCACCAATTTTTGTGGCTAGAACACATCTGATGCTACCCCAAATCAACACTCCCTCTTAGTGAGGACTGTGCTCTAGTAATACTCCTCATTGAGAAAATCACCCTGATCATCTGCAATCGGTCCCTGTGCTGATGATAGGCCTACTGCCCAACATCCTCTATAATGTTGCATAATGTACTGCTACCCATGGCCCTGCCACTGCCACTGTTGCATCTGTATGATAGCTCCCTCTGCATCTGTGTTGTTTCCCATGGCCCTGCCACTACCACTGCTGCATCTGCACTGCAACCCCTCTCACCATGATGCATCGTGCTTCCCATAGCACTTCCACTACTAACTACTACACTGCAACTCAGTTACTGAGAAGTAAGTAACTGATCTCCCAACTCCGACATCTTCATCAGGTTAGAAACACTACCAATGCTGAAGCTCCCTCTATCATTGACAAGTGCCCCCTATTTGACCTCTACACTACTGCAACAACTATGTGCATCTCACACTGTTGCCTTACATTGTCCTGGGACTCCTGCACTATAGCTCCCTCAGTTGCTCCATCTGCAGCCATCTCTGCAGACATCCGCTAGTCCTGCTACTCCTCTTTGGGGATCTCATAGCAAGGTATAATTCAAGAGGTTGGGTACCTCAAGGATACTGCCCCTCATCACTTGTAGTCCATATGACTACAGCTTGATGTCTCCCCACTTCCTGTAAGGACCCAGCTAAAACTATATATATTATATTATATATATATAATATATATAATAATAATATATATATATATATATTTCACAGCAATTACAACCAGAAAAGAAACACATTGAGATTTCAATTCATTCAATGCACACATTGTTGATACCCATTTCAGGAACATAACACAACATTTACATACTTTTAATCTAAGATCAAGTAGTAACGAAATACACATGTACCGTACACCGGAAGGCGAGACTCCGCTTGCTCTGCTGTCGCTGGTATTCCCTTGTTGCCGGTCACTTCTGCGAGTGTATGATGACGCACTTGATCCGAAAATGAGACCCACTGGTTAACCTCCTAGCCTACTCCTTGGGTACTCTTCTTCCCCGCGGACCCCCGAGCTACAATGGGGTTGTACAATGGAGGAAGAATCTAGCTGGCAGAGGAGAGCAACCTTAGCTCAAGAGTCCCCTCTCTAAAAAAAAAATCCTCTACCTCACCAAACTCATTATAGCTTCGTAGTCACTGCTTTGACATCATATCATCCAATCCACTAATAGGGTTCCCAAAAAGTCCCCTCTACCATGGCCTGCCGCTTCTTTTATAAGAGTTCTCATAGATGACACTTGGCATGTCATGCATAATTATAATATTTTCTTTTTTTAATAGCAGTTGATTATTCACCTACCCATGTGTCATTCTCTCATCAAGGGTCACCCAAAATTATTTACTTAACTTTTTATTTAAAACTAATATTTTCCTCACCTCACAAGATTTCTATTTCTTCTCTTAGTTGTCTCTTTATTCCCCCCTTTTATTCCTTAAATTGTGTTTATTACTTGGAGTCAATTAATGAGTCAAGATTTTATCCCCAATCTACTTCCTAAATAAACTCAGGGTATCTCTTAGAGGGATATTCTTATGTTGGTTGATGCCACATGGAGCTTCTCTACATTTCTCTAAATTTAATTTATTTTTCTTATTTTAATTCACCTTCCTCTTTTCTTAATTAAGTTTACTTGGTTTAGGATTAATCTTTATCCTTACAATATGTTTGTCTTCCCCTTTTTTCTAAACCAACTCATTTACCTAGCATTTTCCAACATGGGGAGGGTAGAATTTTTAAGGTACTCTATTTATTTTTTTTTCCTATGATCCTCCTTATTCCAAGTTTTATTTTTTATTTAATTTCCATGGTTTCTAATCATCATTTTTCCTTTGGAGTAACTTTACCTAGTTTTCATTCCTTACTTATATTTATTTATTATCATTTATTTTTAATGATTCCAAGGGTGCCAAGTTGGTCGTGCCCTTCAAGAATTTTCCCTGAAATTCCAAGGGTGCCACACCTAACAGTTTAATTGTGATGCCAAGGGTGCCAAGTTGGTCGTGCCCTTCAAGAATTTCCCCTGAAATTCCAAGGGTG
>APFE031243133.1:128074-142577 GCA_000404065.3 Pinus taeda
CCGCCTTATTGGAACTGGGAACTTTAATAGTTTTTTTAATAATAGATTCCAATCAAATGACTAAAAATAGAACATGCTAAAATATTTTCGTCGCTGCCATTATATCAATGGATGGAGGCAACTTTCTTGCATATCTAAATCAAGTAATTAAACCTTGTTTAAATTAATTTTTACCAAATTATAATTAAAAATTTATTGTTGCATTAATTATTGAACACGCATAAAGATTAATGAAAATTAGATTCACTTGATTGAAACATGGTTTTGTAAAGCGTGCATAACCTATATTGAAACACCTCCACTATTGAAACTACATGTCCATTAAAGTTTATAATGGAGTATATAATGTAACTTTTTCCACTAGAGTTTCATGTGTAGCGCCCACATAAATGTGAAATCGTTTCCCTTTCACATTCTCAAGACAAACGTTTTCATTCACAGGTTTCAATAGCCTAAGTTTGATTAGGCAACTTCATTTTCAAATTTGGAGGTTTGATTTTTTTTCAAATTACTCATATTTATATGGATTTTGAGTTTTTCAGATTTAGTTACATTGGATTCTTTATCAAGCTACTTGGAATTATTTTGAGTTTTGTAGGTTTAGTTACATTGGCTTCTCGACCAAGCTCCTTGGAATTAGCCGGAGAAAATAAGGTATTTTAGTGTCTATATTGCTTGGATTTGAAGTCTCTAGAAAAATACACAGTGGCAGATAATATAAAAATATATGTTTGTTGTTTTTATGTGGAGAAAAAGGGATGTGGTTGGGTTATGTATTTTGATATGGGGTAAGTTATGTTGTGTACATATTACCACAATTTTTTTTAGGTTCAATCTCTCTATATTTTTAGATTCGATGTATAGGGATGGAGTCCAAAAATCTCCTAACATACAAGAGTTTTTTTAATTAGGGATGTACCAATATTTAGTGGGAGAGAAATCGAAAAGGCCAAAAGAGCCGAGGCAAATTTATAGAGACATGTTCTTCTTTGTTAGACTGGTTGAAAATTATTGTTGTTATATTAGGTATATTATATTTTCGATGTTTTTTCCACATATTCCGATCAAAACTTCGTATCAACTACTCAGAACTTCAACACATTATTCTCATCTACTCAGTTTTAAGTGAAAGTAAATATTGCATTGCATAATGATTTTTTTGTTTACATAGTTGTTTCACATTATATTATATTGGAAGAAGAATATTTTATGTTTGTTTGAAGAAAACTTAAGGGTTTATAATTCCTTGGGTTTATAGGGTTTAATATTGTTCGCTTGGGTTTATTAATCCCTTGAGTTTATAATATTATTAGCCCCTTGGGGTTATTAATCCCTTTGGTTTATATTAGTAATCTCTAATATGTATAATAATATATTAGGGTTTATAATATTAATTCTAGGGTTTATATTCCTAGGGCTTGATATGAATCCTAGAGTTTATAATATTAAAATCATAGTGTTTATTATCTTAGTTTTTTTGTTGGTCTAACCCATGGGGAGTTAAACTTTGAATCTCATGCTTTACATATTACTTCATAACAAGGTGGTCGTTGATTGAACTTCACCACATGGGCTATCATAGCGTTAATTATTAATCCCAAGGGTTTATAATATTAATCCCTTGGGGTTATTGGTCCCTTAGGTTTATAATATCAAAAATAGTTTGGGTTTATTAATCCCTTGGGTTTATAATATTTATCCCTTGGGTTTATCAATCCCCTGGGTTTATAATATTAATAATACTTTGGCTATGGAAATATATCCAAGGTCAGAGTGTGAAAAGCATCATTGCAATGCGACAAGTAACGTGACAATTATTGTCACAATGATACATTACATTGCAATTTATTCAATGACGCATTAAGACATTGAATAAATTAGGGTTTATTATTATGGCTAATAATATTGGATTTAGGATTTATAATCTTATGGTTTATAATCGTAGAGTTTATAATAATAATCCCATGGCTTATAATATAAATCCTATTGTTTAATAATATTCCCTAGTGTTTATTATTTGATGGGTTTACAATATTAATATCTTAATTTATTAATCCCCTGGGTTTATCATATCAATACTCCCTTGGGGTTATAGCATTAATCCTAATATGTATAATAATATATTTGTTTTAATTTAATGAATATAAATATAATGTAGGTTTTATATATTAGACTTAAGGGCTTAAATATCAATCCTAGGCCTATAATATTAATCCAAGGTTTATAGTCCCTTATTTTTATAGTAATCCTAACGTTTAAAATATAATTAATATAATATTATATGTTAATTATTATAGATTTCAATATACTATCATATATTAATATAATATTACATAAAAAAATATTATATTAATATATAATATGTTCATTATTTTAGTTTTAAATATTTTGGTTTTGATACTACTTTTTAAATATTGGGTTTATAATGTGGTAATATTTGGGTTTCTAATATTGGGGTTTAATATTGGAGTTTATAATATTAGGTTTAATATTTACGTCGATAGGCATACCCATATTGGAAATGGGCACCTTAATCCTTTTCTTAATTAAAATTTTCGATCTGATGGTGTAAATTTAAAGATGTGATCATATTTGGATTGTCTTCACTAGATCAATGGATAATATACATGGTCTTGGAATTGTAGTAAGAAAATGATTCATTTGACTTGTGCCTTAGTCAAATGGAGAAATTCGAATTTCCACATCAGCAAGATGACTTGGATTTCTGTTAGCTAGTGTGACATGGCCTTGTCTACTAGTTAAGTCAGTAAATTCGACTTTGTAGGCTAGAAGTAGAATTATGCATGAGTTCATTGTAAAGATATCACAAATTAGTTGAGTTATTGTTAGTTGAACTCAGGGTGAAAGCATGAAGATGGGTTATAGTTTTGGGCCAAATGTGGCAATGAAATTTAAAGTTTTTCCTATTTTATTGAATTGAAGCCCTCAAAATTCATATAAGCATGTGAATTTTGATTTGGAGTAAAAGGACAAAATTTGGAGAATTATGTTGTTGTCCTAATGATATTTTTTGCAAAAACATTTAGTGTCATATAATATGCCGAATTTCCATTAAATGAAATGTTTGTACTTGCAAATTTTCTCACATCTTAAGAGACATGTGTGTGTTCACACACACACACACACACACATATATATATATAAGAGCATGATCTACACAAAGAGAGCTAAGTTTTTCATATTAGAAAATTATTTTTTTATGCAAAAATATATATTCTTTAATTTTTTGAAGTTGACAAAGTAATATTTCAATTGCATTTTGCAGACACGTGTTCACATAAGGTTTTTTTCAACTATTTAAATAAATTGAAAAACCAAAAGTACCCTTTTGAGGAGGACTCGTAAATGAAGATAGTGGTATTTCTTGAAAATTTTTCGTTTTATATATTTTATGATATTGATTTTTAATTCAAGCTCTTTAAAATAGTTCAAAACAATTTCAAGCATCATGTTTAAAAGAAATTAGATGAAAAATATCATATGAATTCAAAAATGTCAAACTCATATGCCATTGGATAGAGGATTCCTTCATGAATCCAATGTGATCAACTTTTCCACCTAAGGACAAATTTAGCCCTAAGTCAGCTAGGGTACAAAATGGTGTTGCAGGAAATTTTGCAGAAGGGGTGCTAAAATTGTGGAATTTAGGACTTAAGAGGCTCGATCAAGTGCTTAAAACACTCGATTGATTAAGCGTTTGATCTCAAAATTAAAATAGCTCGATCAAGGGTTTAATAAACCCTTGATAGAGCCCTTAGCATGGTTAAATAAAAGCTCGATCTAACTTTAAGGTTGGATCTAGATTTAAAGCTAGATCTAGCCTATAGTTAGATCTATCTTTAAGGCTTGATCGAGCCATTTTTTTTAATTCCATGCCTAGGTTGTATTGGTGGGAGCTTTCAAAAACATGGCTTGATCAAGCCTATTTCTTGATCGAGCCATCATTTTTTCCACCCAAACGCATCCTCTCCCACCAAAAAGTGTAACCCGACCTCTTGCATTCACCCCTTATTTATCTAAGCTCTAGTCATTAATGGAGTCAGTTGAAGCTTAGTTGAGTAGTTAATACTATTGTTAACTCATTATCTCTTAGTTAACTAGTCAATTACCTAAAAATATACGTAGTCATGCATGGAATTCGAATTGCCTAGTTGATTGGATGGAAAAGGCACATTTGTATTTATAATTTTATATTGTTGTACGTACAGTGCTTTTTCACTGAGCAGGTGATCAATTCCCCTTGGATTTGCGCAAGGAAACAAGGAATTTCCCTATTGTTTAGGAGCTTAATTCCCCCAGGATTGTACAAGGAAATAAGAGGTTGGCTGAGGCTTGAATTGGCTAAGTGTTGTCCAGAGTAGGTCAAGAAGAAGGAGAACAGTTTTGTAGTGCAGGGTGTGCTTCAGAGTTGAAGCAAGACATTGTAATAGTTTCTCTTTCTCATATGAATTAATGCAAAGTAGCAAAGGGGTTTTTACCGAGTTGGGTTCCCTTATAAATCATTGTGTTCCTTGTGCTTTGATGGTTTCATGTTATTGCATGAGTTCCTATCATTCGTTTTCCTTTCCACGAAACAATAGAAGAAATTTATATCTCTTGATTTTAGTTTGATTTCATTAGTAGTAGAAAATTTCTTATAATTTCTACACACCAATAGATATATATCAACCAAATTAATAATTATTAAGGGCGGAGCTTCCAATATTGCAATGTTACATTACATTGTAATTTCCCCAACATCATAATGTGACATTATAAAATTATCTAAACAAATTTACTATTTTGGTTGTGTGTGTGCTTGATATACTTCAATTAGCATACATGAACATATACTAATGTAGTTGTGTTAGGGTTTATAACATTTGGGGCTTGTGATATGAAGGTTTTTAATATTTGGGTATAATATTAGGTTTATAATATTGCGTGTTTAATATATAGAGCTTATAATATTAAGGTGTCATATACATGGTTTAAAATATATAGGGCTTATACAACTAAAGTTTAATATTATAGTTTATAATAGGGTTTAATATATATGGTTATCATATAGGATTTAGTATATAGAGTTTAACTTTTGAGTTTAATCTTAATATTTATATTATAATTGATAATATAGGGTTTAATATTAGGGTTTATAAAATTGGGTTTAATATATGATTATAAAGTAAATTATGGTTATTAATGTAACCACCTCCTCCCACACTTACCTAAGTTCATCAGTCCACTGGGGTAAATATGTGAAAAAGAGTTACTATGATATGACCTAGCCTCCTAAGTACAATTAAGGAAGTGGAATCGACAAACTGAAACCTTACTGACCTTCCTCGGGAGCTATAGGATCCATAGCAGTTAAACAACCACTCCAAGTGCCCAAACACTAAGCTAACATGCCTTTTCATTGATATGGACTCCTATTCGCTTACATAACAAGGAAATCTAGCGAATGTAACCCTCCAGTCACATGGATAACCTCGCCTCCTAATGGCTGCAGTCTATATTTCCCAGTTATGAGCATGTGACCCTGAAATATGAGCTACATTTTCAGGGCTAGCACCCATACCTCTTCCCGTAACTTGATAGAAATTTCCAGAATGATGAATGACACAAGGACAAATCCATTAATGAAAAGAATAGTCATGAACTTAACCTAACCAGGCCTAACCATGACAACCATTTCATCAAACACATGATGAACATGTAATCTACAGGTTATGAATGCATATTTAAACATAGGGGTATGATACTTATCTAAGAATTGTCAAGAAATTCTAATTTCCTCTCATAATAGTTGCAATAACATCTATTAGCTCATGCATTAATTAACCATTCCTCCACCAATCCAAACACATCGAGACCCATATCCAATATACATCTTATGAACAACATATAACCAGTAAATGAAATACATATACATCATGATAAACCAGCCATCAAAGTCACATAATAAAAAGTACAACTTGTCATGAAAATACAAGAGGAAAAGAGCTCTTATTAACATATGAAAATCCAACCAAGTCAGGGACTTCCATGTACCACCTGACCATAGATTGGGCTGAGCTAAATCTCTCTTTTAGCCAATCACCCTTGCACCATATTCCAAGAATGAATGTAGGATCTCATGGAATAAACCAAGCAAAACCATGGATTCCAGAGGCAAAACTACCTCAACCCTCAACCAGTGATTCCACCTCACGGTCGGACATCACTAACAATCACCAGACCGGTCTCTACCTAAGTTATCTAGGGCTCCAGAGGTGTTTGTACAAATGTGTCTCCAAGCCTAGTAACTCAACCGATAGACGTTGCAGGGTTCTAGAGCATTTGTCCAATTAAGGCTTCCAGGACTAGTAACTAAACCCAAGTTGTTCAAGGGCTTCTAGAGTGCTTTTCCATCCAAGGTTCTAGGAACTAGCAACTCAACCCACAATGATAAGGAACATGAGAATTAATCAGAAAACAATCAAGTGGTAAACCTGCAACACCATGGTTATCCAAGAAATGAAAAGGCTAGGAAAAACCACTGTCAATACAGGAAATCCTCCATGGAAATGACAAATCATAACCAAATAACCACATGCATATACCATGCATGTCAAAACTAGTAAAGAAATCATACATACAACTCGATACCTGCAAAGAAATCCCGTTGTAGTTGTTGGTCCCATTGTTCCCTTGCACTTCCCTGCTCTTTCTCTGCCTTCTTTTCCAAATCCAATGAAAACTAGAGTGCTCCAATAATTATCCACAATTTATCTAAGTGTTCAAGGGTATGAGAGAGAGGGAATAGAATGAGAGTGCCAAAGATTGAACTGAAAAAAGCTATGAAATGATCCTCAGAAGCCTTTTTATGATTGAGACCTCTATTTTCTTCATTTTCCTCTATTTTTCCTTCAATTTTCCTCACATTAAATTATGTGACCTTTCGCCTTCCGTTTCTCCTATTTTCATAAAAAAATTCCAATTAATGGCAATTTTCCTTTGCCATTTCCATTTCTAATTTCCATAGCCGTAAATTAATCACCAGTGATGGTGATCCCCATCACTATGATTTTTCCAAACATTCAACTTGGAATATGTGTCTCATGACCTTAGTCTTATTTTTCCTTTATTAACTTTATTACATGAATTTTTAACCAGGGTTGTTATAGAACCCTACCCCTTGGGGGAACACCATCCTCAGTTTTCAATGACACCTATAAACCAATAAAACACATGTTACCCATGGAGCTTTATAGCACAAGTCGATACAAAATTTACATCATATAATATCGCTGAAGACATAAACCACATATCATGAAAACTATACCACTTATTAGAGCTTTATAACATAGCTTGATCTAGTATTTACATACATATGCATTTATAAACATAACCAAAGAACAACATCAAAACATATATAAAATACATCCAATCAACCATCAAATAGAGAAGGATACATAGCCCGCGTCTAATCAACCATCTCCCATGTAGCTTCATCGGGCCCAAAGTGATTCCATTGCACTTTAACTTGCTCGCCTTCTCGATTCTAGACCATGAGCATCTTTCATTACAAAATGCACAAAGGTTCTGGCTAGAATTCACCTTTTGGTTACACTTGTGATATAAGCCAGTTAATCACATGATAAACATCTTTCACATACTTATTAAGCAACTACACATGGAAAACATCATGGACTTTCACTGTCGGAGGACGTGTAGGTCAGTAGGCTACTGGTCCAATCCTCTCAATAATCTTGAAAGGCCTGCAATACCAAGGTTCCATCTTGGCACATGATCCAATCCCCAAGGAGTACTTCTTGGGGTTGATGTGAAAGTACACCTATTCCCCAACCTGAAACTCCTTAAACACCCTTTGATAATTTGCATAAATCTTTTTCTTGTCTTGTTCTACCTTTAGATTCTTCTACGATACCTACATTTCTTATTCCATCTCTACCAACATGTTCGGTCCAATCAATACCTTGTTCACTGGATCACTCCAACTGATAGGAATATTAAAACTCTGCCCATAAAGTGCCTCAAACATACTCATCTTCAAATATTTTTTATACCCATTGTTATACGAAAACTCCACCAATGGAAGATACTCTTCCCACTTTTGTTGTTGATGCATAATATACATTCTCAAAATGTCCTCCAATATCCTATTGATCCTCTCTATCCTTCCATCTATCTGTGGATGATAGTTTTTACTAAAGGCCAACTTTATCCCCAAACTTGTAAATAACTCTTTCCAAAACTTGGATGTGAACTTGGCATCTCTGTCTGACCTAATATTCTTCAAAACACCATGCAACCTCATTATATCTCTAATGAAGACATGTGTTACTTAACTGGCTGAATTCGTAGACTTTATTGGAGTGAAGTAAGCTACCTTGATCAACCTGTTAACCACAACCATAATAGAATCATGATGTCTATATGTCCTCGGAAAACCTATAATGAAGTCCATGAAAATGAACTCCCATTTCCACTATCGAATTGGAATCGGTTGTAGTAATCCACCTAAATGATTACACTTTGCTTTTACCTGTTACAATCCAAGCATCTCCCAATAAACTTTGCCACTTATTTATTCAAATTCGTCCAATAGTACAAATTCTTCACAACTTTCAATGTATTTTGATATCTCGGGTGACCTTAATACAACTTGACATGAAATTCCCACAAGATAAGCCTCCTGAGCTCGATGTTGCCTAGCACATAGATCATGTCCCTAAATCTAACCAAACCATTTGTCATGAGATGATAGTCCACATGTTTTTCACCTGTACCCTACTGTTGTAACTTATGCTTAAGCTATTGGTACATGTCATCCTTATGTCCTACTTGCAAGATCTAATCCTGTAAGCATGTCCCATATGCACTCATAGCTGCTATGTGATTTACCTGTACTCTTTTGCTAAGAGCATCTACAACCTTGTTCTCTTTTCCCTTAATGTACCTGATCTCAATGTCAAACTCACTAAGTGTAGCTAACCACCTACAATGCCAGGAATTCAGATTAGGTTGGTCAAACAAATACCTCAATCCACTATGATCATTCATCAATATGAACCTCCTACGTAGAAGGTAGTGTCTATGCATCTTCAATGCATGGATGATCACTGCCAAATCAAGATCGTGTGTCACACAGTTTTGCTCATGCTCATTCAATTTCCTCGACTCATAGCATACTATTTGTCCTTCCTACATCAGAACCCCACCAATTCCTCTCTTACAAGCATATGTACATATCAAAAATTCTTTATCTGGATCTAAAATATTTAGAACCAGAGAATTCGTAAGAAACTTCTTCAACTACTCAAAATTCACTGCACATTCCTCTGTCCATTCAAATTTATTTCGTTTTCGTTGCAATGATGTAATAGGATAGGAAATCCATGAGAATTTTTTGATGAACCTTTTGTAATAACCTGTTAATCCCATGAATGATCTGACCTCATCCACATTTATAGGAGTTTCCCATTCCATAATATCTCTTATATTTTCTAGATCCATTATTATGCCTTCCTTGGAGACAACATGTCCCAAGTAATGTACCTATGCCCGAAAGAAATTACATTTACTAAGCTTGGCATACAACTGATGCTCTCTTACCAACCTCAATACTATTGCTAAGTGTTTTACATGCTCTTTGTCATTCTTAGAATATATCAATATATCATCAATGAATACAATAAAAGCTTGTCCAAATAAGGACAAATACACTATTCATCAAGTACATAAAAGTAGTTGGAGAATTAGTCAAACCGAAAGGAACTACAATAAACTCACAAGGCCCATACCTAGTGCAGAAAGTAGTCTTGTAAATTTCCTCTTCTTTAATGAGTACCTGCTGATATTCTAATCTCAAATCGATCTTTGAGAACATTGTTTCTCCCTTCAATTGATTAAACAAGTAATCAATCCTCAACAACAGATACTTATTCTTAATCATCACCTTGGTCAACTATATGTAATCGGTGCATAACCTGATATTACCATCCTTCTTCTTCACAAAAAACATTGGTTCACCCCAAGGCGACACACTTGGCCTAATGTATTCTTTGTCGAGCATTTTACTTCAATTTCAACTTCAATTCTACTAACTCAGGAGTGCTCATCCTGTAAGGTGCCTTTGATCTTGGTGTTTCCCTTGGTACCAACTCAATAGAAAAGTACACTTCCCTATGAGGTAGTAACTCTAAAATCTTTGCTGGGAATACTCCTTGAAACTATTACAAAATCATATACCACTTCAAGACCTCAACATCCTTACCTTTATCCCTAAAAACATACACTGTAAACAATACACACCCTTTCCTGCAACTACGCTTTTCTTGTATCGTTGCAATAATTCTAACTGATGTTGTCTTCTTCTTACCCTACACGATTCTTTTTGTTCCCTATTGTCATCCAAGCACGCAATTTCCTTTTCATAACAATCCACCTTAGTCTTATGAAGATACAACTAATCCATACCTAAAAGCGTATTGTATGATCCCAACAGAAGTATATTCAGATGCGTTGATGTAGGCATAGCATTCAACTCAAATGCACATGCTCTTACCCAATGATGAATTATTTTCTTGGTACCTGTAGCCAACTACACTAACCAAGACTCTGTATGCACTTCTTTATTCAAACCACACTTATCCACCAAGTCAGGATTAACATAATTATAATTAGATCCAGGGTAAATCAAAATAGAAACAATTTGATCACAAAGCTTACCATCCATCTTGATAATAAATGCCTGATGATCCACCTGTCTATTATCCAATGTTGCATAAATTTAAGCAATACTTTATCCAACATCCCCCACTGTCTGTGCCTCCCTAGCACTATAGATCTGTGGTATGCCACCTTGATGTTGTGGACAATCTCTCTTGCAATGATCCTTTCCAAAAGTCCAACATTGTAAAGGCTTTCTGCCATCACCCTTTTTCTACTCCTTAGACTAAAATCCTTGTCCTCTATCATATGCATTAAACTTCTTGTTGCATTCTCTTTGTTACATGTGCCCTGTAGTCTTCCTCGCTTCTTATCCCATTTTCCCTTATTATTTTCATTACCTTTCCAATGTTGTATAGATTTAGACCTGCGCTTCAATTACTCATAACAATGCTTCAACTTTTTGATGGCTTCCTCTAGTGATCTAGGTTCATCAAACTTGATCCAGTCTTTAAACAATACAGACAACCCACTGATGAATCTATGAATTTTTGCTTTCTCCTCCTTAAGATAAGGAACATATCTCAACAACTCCAAGAATATGCTAGTATACTCCTCATTGGTCATAGATCTCATCTTCAACTCATATAATCCTTTTCCCTTTCATCATAGTACCTTTCAGACAGAGACTTCTTCCTAAAAAGTATCTCAACCTCACTCCAAGTACACTCCTCTTCCTAGATGTCTTTGACATTTTTCACATCCTCCCACCAAATGCCCACTTTACTTTAATACTTAAGGTAGATATCTTAGATTTCATGTTTTCTAAGTAATCATGCAACCGAAAGAACTTATTCATCCCAAGAAACCACACTTTTGCATATTGTGACTTCTTCATTTCTCCATCAAATGTAGGAGGCTTTTCTTTCTTAAACTCCTTTGGAAAGTACTACTTCTCACTCCTCCTATACGGATGGTGATAGTATTGATGATGTTGTCTCTTTGAGCCAAAACTAGAATAGAACCCTTGGTCATTACCCCTCCTTTCAGGAGTATCCAAAAACCTACCATCTCTAACTATATCATCCCTATCAAACCTGTATCCCGACTGAGATCTTCCGCTATATGCCCCATTAGTCCTTTCCTCCTATCCATGACTAATCCTAAGTGGTCCCTATCTCTCCAAGTCTGACAAACTCTGAAGGATCACTGCATTGACCTCTTCTTGCTTCTCGTGTGACCTAATAAGGCATTCTTGTGACTAAATTATTTTTTCATTATCTTCCTTACAACTTCTGATCTCCACTTTCAAACTTCTCAATGTATCTGCTATATTAGGGGAGTACTCATCACCATGTTGATCATCTGATCTATAGGGAGAATCACGTGAACTATAGTCCACCATTTTTCTTGCCATCTTTGATCTTCCTAATAATGTAAATATAATATGTCATATAAACAAAATATAACCATAATCAAAAGTACCTCGGTGAAGTTCAGGGGAGGATATCTCATCTAAAAAATCAATTTAGATTATCACAATACATGTATATATACATAATCATATCATATGTTGACATCATGCATGGGAACACCAATTTCATACCATGACCTCATGCATGATAATCATAACCATATAATACATGCATAACAAACATATAGACACTGACATGCATAAAAAACACATATATAACCTACATGCATGCATGACAAACACATTCTTTCCATCTAGTCCAAGTGTTGAACGTGGGAGCTCTAATACCAATCTATAACCACCTCCTCCCACATTTACCCAAGTTCACCGGTCCGCTGCAGTAAATATGTGATGAAGAGTTACTATGATATGATTCAACCTCTTAAGTAAAATTAAGGAAATGGAATCAACAAATCAAAAACTTATTGACCTTCCTCAGGAGCTACATGACCCACAGGAGCTAAACAACCACTCTAGGTGCCCAAAACCCGATCTAACTTTCCTTTTCAGTGATATAGAATCCTAGTCGCTTTCATAACAAGGCAAGCCAACGAATGTAACCCTCCAATCACATGGATAACCCTGCCTCCCAGCGACTGCAATCTAGATTTCCTAGTTATCAGTATGCGACCCCGAAATCTAAGCCACCTTTTCAAGGATAGCACCCAGACTTCTGTCTAAAACTTGATAGAAATTTCTATAATGATGAATAAAAAAAGAAAGGATCCATTAATACAAAACATATTCAATAACTTGACCTAAAAAGCATATCTATAACAGTCATTTCATCAAACACATGGTGAATATGTAATCTACAAGTCATGAATGCATATTTAAACATAGGGGTTTGATACTTATCTAAGAATCATCAAGAAGGTTTAATGCCCTCTCATAATAGCTACAATAACATATATTAGCTTATGCATTCATTAACCATTCCTCAACCAATCAAAACACATCAAGAGACATAGCCAATATACATCTTATGACCATCATATAAATAATAAATGGTTGACATATACATCATGATAAACCAATCATCAAAGTCACATAATAACAAGTACAATTTATCATGAAAATACAAGAGGAAAAGAACTCTTATTAACATATGAAAATTCAACCAAGTCAGAGACTTCCATGTACCACTCAACCATAGATTGGGCTAAACCAAATCTCTCTTTCAGCCAATCACCCCCGTGCCATATTCTAAGCATGAATGTGGGATCTCATGGAATAAACCAAACAAAACCAAACTTGGGCTTCTAGAGGCCAAACCACCTCAACCCTCAACCAATGATTCCACCTCATGGTTGCACATCACTAACCATCACCAGATCGGTTTCTACCCAAGATGTCCAGGGGTCTAGAGAGTTTATTCCAACCTAGCTCCAGGATTAGTAACTCAACCCACAACTATCACAGGGATCCAAATCATTTTTCCAACCAAGGCTCTAGGACTAGTAACTCAACCCACTAAGAGATCCATAGTGTTAGCCTAACCAACACTTCTAGGACTAGTAATTAAAATCAAGTTGTTCCTGGGCTTCCAGATCATTTTTCCAACCAAGGCTCTAGGAACTAGTAACTAAACCCACAACCATAAGGAAAATGAGCACCAATACAAAAAACAAATGCGAAACCCACGACACCATGGCTATCCAGGAAATGAAAAGGCTAGGCAAAACCATTGTCAATCCAAACAATCCTCCATGCTAATGACAGATCATAACCAAATAATCGCATGCATATACCATGCATGTCAAAACTAGCAAGGAAATCATACATGCAACTTGATACCTGCAAATAAATCACATTATTCCCTTGTACTTCATTGCTCTTCTTTTGCCTCCTTTTCCAAATCCTATGAAAACTAGAGTGCTCCAAGAATGCTCCATCAAAAGTATGAGAGAGATAGAATAAAATGAGAGTGCCAAAGATTGAACTGTCAAAAGTCGTGAACTGATCCTCATAAGCCTTTTTATCATTGAGGCATTTATTTTCTTCAATTCCCTCTATTTTTCCTTCAATTTCCTTACATGCAATTATGTAACCCTTCACTTTCTTTTTCTCCTATTTTCCTTTATTTTTATAAATAAATGTCAATTAATGCCACTTTGCCTTTGCCAATTTCCATAGCCATAAATTAATCACCATTGATCCCCATCATTATGTTTTTACCCAACGTTCAACTTGGAATACATGTCCCATCACCTTGTTCTCATTTTGTCTTTATTAACTTTATTACATAGATTTTTAAACTAGGGTTGTTACAATTAATCTGTTGGGTCCCTATAATACTAGTGATTACCCCATTACTATTGTAGTTGTACCCCTTATTAATATTGTTGTGCC
>APFE031243148.1:1009-12292 GCA_000404065.3 Pinus taeda
TAGAAATCTCTTCTACAAATCACCCAGCTCTGATACCATGTAGCAATTTTGAATAATTTAACACATATTCAATGGAGATTATCCTGATCATGTACTATTGCGGAAAACATACACAATACATAAGCTCCTCTACGTTGATCATCAATATAGCAGCATCAATAACAATAAAACATCAAGAGCATTCACACATTAACACAGTATGTATCCCGGGGAAAGCATCTCGCTAAAAACCCCAATTATCTGTATATTAATGATTGAGTCATGTAACATTACACAGCATAATACTTCTCACAAGTATCTCCACCTCTGTTACACACAATACTAGCTCAGATCTGAATCAATCACTGGTTCAAATCTCCTTCGCTGCTTGCTGCCTCCGCTGCTCAATACCTGCTCAAGAACTGATGATGATTCCAAGGCAACCACGTATTTACTTGGCAAAATCACGTGAGCACAAGCTACAATGTGGGCAAATACGTGGGCAAACTCATTGGCATACTCAATCCCTTGATTGTGCAAGATCTGGTGCACAACTATAGTCACAACTGATAGCAATCTGATTCTCTACCACCTGTCCCTGTTGAATTTAACATGCACTGACATGCAACTGAGTTAACTGATGTATTCATTAGTTGTATTATGAGTTAATAACTTGTGAATTAATTAATAACTAATTCACCCAACTCATCTCTTGTCTATTTGCCAGTTAGACTAAATACAACCAGTTTAACAAAGCTAAACTGAACACAACTCCATCAACTGCACCTCCAGTCCACTAAACTCAACTCACTTGAGTTCTAACTGAAGTCCTGCATGCAAATATTAGTCATCCCATAGGTAACCACGTATTTCCTTCTGGGATCTGCATGTACCACATCCGTAGCTCATCCTGAAGTGCTCCAAGAGAATAAGACAAAGTTTATAGTCTAAATATTATTATGAGCTAATAATATTTGACTGTTCTATATTTAGACTGAGCAGTCACTCCACTGTGGAGTCACTTCGCTGTGGTCTAAAAATAGAAGTCCATCTATTTTTCCAACTTGATCAATTCATCCATAAACAACAACTTGCAATCCATAGACATGATCCATATGTCTAAAAATAGACATAGTCTAAAAATAGACTTGCGCCAAAAATAGCCAGCGGGCCCACTTAGTGAAGGCGGACTCCTTTCCACTAAGCTCCATCATCTTGTTGCATTCTCAACAAGCATTTCTTGTTGCACACTTTTCAACAATTTTCTTTGGTGATCAAGGTGTAGGGAAGGTTAGAAAGTAAACAAATTCATCAAACATCGCATGCAGTAAGTTTCAAGGAGTAGTTTTGCATATAGGTATGTACAGGTTCCAGAGGTACATTGTTTCTTAGGAGGTATCTTAAATAGAATAAACTCCTAAGAAAAGAAAAAAACCTCTATGCAATGGTAATAATAGGGTTTTTCTATGAATAAAATGGGCCCTGAATTTTTAAGGAGACACATCTATGGAACTACGCCTCCATGAAAAATGGATCATAGAGAATGGAGACCCTCTTAGTGCTCCTTATACACATTGTTGGTGTTGTACCTCCAAGATAATAATGGTCAGCTTTTATGCTAGAGCATCTAATATAAATGTTTTGGGGGTTTTGTTTTAATTTGGGAGACCAATGGATGAAAGAGATATAGAACCGATGTGCCTAACCTCTTGAATAATATCAATATCTCAGTAGAGGGCTGCTATAAATATTTACACAGTGAAATAGCTTTTTTGATGATGGGTAGAAATAGAAAAGTAATATGATTGCCACACTTTTCAAATTGAAAGCTAAATAATCATAAGTATGAAAACCTTTAAACCATGTTTACAGGTTTGAGAAAATACACACGAGCTTACAAAATATGCTGATGATTTATTAATTTTGAGGGAATTAATTAAACAAACAGCCCATTAATTCATTCTCTTTATAGATTATCACTTTAGAAAGCTTATAGGAATAGATTGAAATACAATTACTCCTACCTAGTTATCTCTGCAAGACACAAGTATATGAAGAAAAACATAATGAATGACACTAGAAACACTTATAGGAAACACAAACTGTGCAAAACAAAATTCAGAATCCTTTGCTTCGTCTTAATGATCCAGAAATATTAATTACATCAGATGTCTAGAAATGCCTCTTCAAGGGTGCAACCCTTTAATAACTTGTGAAGAGAGTTATTTATACAATAGTAGGATGAAAAATATCCTGAAATACGTTTACAAAAATATATTATTTATACAATCAAAAATAAAACTGTCTAATGATTTGGCACTACTTTGGTGTTGCGCTATTTGATGACTATTGCTGAAAAGGTTGAAAAGTGGTTGAAGTTGCCTGACTGTTCCCTAAAAAACTGAACACTGTTCAATAATATTTAATCAATTAAGCTTGTTAATTCTTCCCAACGTTTCTTATCTGGGATAGAAATCTTTGTTACCCTCCTGTAGATTTCATCCAGGCTGAAGAAAGAATCCCAGAGTGTTTTTACTATGAGAACTGGTGTTGCTAATCCTTTGATATTGGCTATTGAAGCTGCATGGGTGCCTACCTCTGTTAACTTCTTGACATAATCCTTAATTTGCATCAATTTATCATTAACAACCATCATAGAAGGTAAACCTTTGCTGATCAAAGGTTTAATTTTGTTGAAGAATCTCTAAACCATGTTGTTAACATTGCTACACTTTTCTTGTAGCTAAAGGTTGATATTTCTCTTAGTGATAATATTCTTTACTTCTAATATTGTTGCAGTTCTGTCACTTATCCTTAACTCCTCAAGCTCATAGTCATCCTTGGAATTCAGAAATTAGATTATATCAGAGGCAGTCTCTGGCATATCCTCCAACTGCTTAGTTATGGATTCCACTGCTTCCTGAGCCTTTTCAAAGTGATATTTCTGATTGAATATTATCTTAATGGAGGACCAAATCTCCTTGATTTCCTCTGTGATTTCTTCCCACAAAATTTATTTTTCTAAACCCAACTTGTTTCCTATGAAGGAGTCTGTGAGTTCTTTCTTCAACACTTCCACTTGGCCTTTAAGTCTGTTTATTTCAGTTGTGTGTGTATTATCTAATGTATATTTCAAAAGGCATAATTCTTTGAGTTCATCCTTTAATTCACTGATTTCTCCTGTCTGGATAGACAGGTTCTAAACAGCTTCAGTAAGCTGTTTAGATCCTTCTGTTGTAGTTGTTGTTGATGCGGTGACTATAGTAGAAACTATGGTGATGGGAACTGCTACAAGAGAAACTACATCTGTTGAAGTTTGAATGTTCTTGATAGCTTCCTCCTTCTCCTTAACCAATTTCTCCATATGATCCTCCATTTGTTTTATTTGAAAATTCTGTTCTATGATGAGCTTCATCATGTCTGACTTTTGAGTCTCTGTCTCCTCGATTTATTTGGCCATTGGATCCTCAGATGTTGGTAGTTTCAACTGTTTCTTTAGTGTTGCAACTTTAGTTTTCTTTTTCTTAATGAGCTCCTTTGCATCATTTATGTTTGATGGATCATATCCCATCCTTAGCACTAGATTTTCCAGGGATTAAATCTTGGTATCCTTTGGTAACGAGGAGACCTTCTCCAACTTTAATTGTGACTGAATGTTGGCCAATGAAACCTGCAATTTTGACAAACTCATAGCAGTGTCTGTCAAGGTTGAAGCAATCATCTGTCTAGTTTGTTTGTGCATCTCAATTTGATCAATGGATGCATATCCTGAACATTGAACTCAAAAGAAGTGTGTTTCTGATATTGCGTTACATTCCTGGGCCGGGGAACTTGGGCCTACAAGAAAGCCATTTGCATCTTCCCCTTCTCAGAGTCAAAGACTAAAAGAAGCCTTGCTTGAGAGCTAGAAGACTACTTCCAGAACTGGGTGTAAGTATTCAAATTTAAGTCCTCATTATTTATTTTGATTTCACTAAAGACATGGAAGATGTCTTCCTCTTTATTCTCTGGAATGCCTCCAACGACTTGGACTATCTACCATTCATAGGAAGTGGTAGACTAATTTGGAGATTGTATAGATTGTTCATTAGACTGTGAGTCAAAATTCATAGAGACTCTTTGTTTCTTTTTCCTGTGAAAAACATTGAAGCCTTGGCTTGTTGCCTCTGTTGTGGGTGAAGATTGTTCTTCCCTCCCTCTCCTGGTTGTCTTTTCTTGTGCAACTGGAGTTTGCATATTAGATGTAGAGACTACCTGCTCCTCAGCCTCCTAGAGGGTATTCTATGTCCATTCCAACTGATTCTTGAACTATTCTATCCCGGGCCTAGCTGTATGATGATATGGTATGAACTTATTTTCCACCCCGAGTTTGGAGATGACTCCTAATGGGTCATATGATGAAGAGAAACTGAGAGCAAATTTCATTTCTTTTAGCAGCTTATCAACTTCCTCCCCTACTGCTCTGGTATTACAAATGAAGGGACCAACTTGAGCTTTGAGCTTAAATTGCGATTTCTTTTTGGTAGCTACAAAATGTATTTCATCTGCATTCAATCTTTACCTCAAGTACTCAAGTGTAAAGATTCTAACAGGGAGGTACTTTGGCAGTTTGTAGGGTGGAAGCTCACAACCAAAAACCCTGATCTCTGTGTAGTTCTGGTAGCAATACCAATCTCTTGTTGCAGCTTGATCTATGAACTGAAGTTCTTTGACAATATCTTCACTGATCCTTGGTAATGGAGTGTTTCTCATATGGATGATGGCTGGATGAATAAATAGTTCTATGAACTGCTTATATGTGAATTCTTCTTTCTCCTTCATTCCCATTGAAGTCTAGAAAATTACTGATTGTGGTGATCCTTATTCATCAAGTTTCTGCAAAGAAAATGGGAAATTTTCCCCCTGAAAATATATAAAAATATACACAAGTACTAAAGCATACTTGAATACTTCTTCAGTGTTAAATTTGAAAAACTGCTCATGTATGGTTTGAGCTATCAAATGACTGAAGTCATAAATGACAGTAGGCTTAGAATCAGAAGAAAACATCGATAAGAAACCAAGGATGGCTTCATTGACAGACTAATCAGAGTGATAACCAAACAAATAAGACAGGATAGTAGTAATATGTCTGGTTCTATTAGGAAACATAGATGAATCATAAGGGGGATTTCTCTTTGTTAGAGGACTACCAATTGCTAAAAATAGTTCTAGGGTCTAGGATCTCTTGGTAAAGTCCAATTTATTATAAGCTTCTATTAGGTTTTCATGAGAAAAAGGATGAGTTGGTGTAGTGGTAGGGGCCTGCAACATTTTCTCAATTGAACTAGCGTTAATGAAACATAGGATTTCTCCAGTAGGTGAGATAACTGCGCTCTGGCTGGGATCATAGGATTCATGGCATTTTCTCATGAAATCTGGAGCTCTGAGTATTTGTGGATTAATATAGTGAGGTGATTGGGATTCCCAGAGCCCAATTTCGTCACTCTGGTCAATTAGATGCTTTTCCCACTAACAATAAATTTCAAATAAATCAAATTGAGAATAGGTCTCAATGATTTTGCAATCCTTGTAAACTAATGGAGTATGTTGGAAATCAATCTATGGTTGAATTAGAGGATTTGACACTTCTACAATTGTTTTCCCCCTGGGAGGAATTTTGGCAAACGAAAATGCAGACTGTAAATGACAGAATGATAAAAGGAGTTACCAGAGTGGAGACAGGTAACTGACAAGTGGACCTGGAAGATGTGCTTAAGAAGAAGACAAGTGGCTGAGTTGTATGAGCATGCAGGCTTGAAGAATAATCTTAGTCGCAGAAGTTAATTGTGTAACCTTTGAAATTTAAGACACATTGTTTATAAAGAGAAAAATGGAGTGGGATGGTGGCGCCAAAAATTTAAAAGTGCATTAATTATCCAATGGGTTAATTACCGGACATTTGGTTATAAATGAGCGCGAGTGGAAATGAATGGGAAATAGATAGGCAACAAATGATTGGATGGGAGACATGAAGTGAAACATGACATTGAGGTGACGTGGGGTGGTGGTAACGTCTATGAAGGATACCGCGTTCAGGGGTAAGATGGAGCGGTTTGTGGTTTTGGGATTTTTAGTCCCAAAAGACTAAAAGGTACTTTTGTGGTTTATATAGGCGGTATTAAAGATTTCCCATCTCCCCCTCCCCCATTGATAAACTTCGGACAACGAATGAGGGCCGAAAGGGAGTGTGGGCCATATGCTTGTGAAGGAGTGTGTGGGATGAGAGGTGAGGTGGGGAGAGTTTAAAGTGTGAGCGGGGAATGAATGGTGGGGTCACGATATGATAGGCGGACGCGACGGTTGTGGGTTTGGGTGCTTTAATGAATGAAGTGATAGCATATGAATGAAATAACATAGAGTCTGAACTTTGGTTATTCGAAAAATGACGCACGAGATAAATTAAACAACAACTAGTCCCATGTTGACTTCCTTTTAGAACAAAACTTCACTCTACACTGTTGATCTCCTCTCTCCAGATCTAACGGTCAACAGTGACATCACAAATTGTACTTTCTTCCGCCCAAGGTTCATTCACTCATGAAAGGTGTGATGCGATATTGATCCCATGGTCAGCAATCAACAATCATCTAACTGTCGGCAATGACATCGTAAATCACACTTTCTTCCGCCCAAGATTCATTTACTCATGAATGATGCGATGCGATATTGAGCCCATGGTCAGCAATCAACAATCATCTAACGGTCAGCAGTGACATTGCAAATCATACTTTCTTCCGCCCAAGGTTCATTCACTCATGAATGATGCGATGCGATATTTATGTTTAGGAAATAACCATTTCAACATCTTAAACTTTCACATTTCTACCTACCCTTCTATTCCTAACATTTTTACTTATCCTTCTAGAGTGCATTTAAACTAGCAACCCAATATTTTTTTTTTATGAACAGTCTATCTCTATACCTTATTTCTTCCATTGGCTCAGATTAAACTGTTGAGCAAATTTATTTTCTACCTATGAGAATTAATTTAAGACAAATCCAATTATGATACAACTGTATAATTGGATAAAATAACCTATTGTGGCATCTAAACAAACTGCACACAACTATTATTTTTCAAACTGAATTTAGAACAAAGTAGTGGCATTTAGATTTGCAACACTTTCAGAGTTGATTTCTTTTTCTTTTTCGTCTAACCTAACATTTTATTTTGCCTTCATTTTTTAGGGCATCTACCCTAACATTTTCTTTGATATGGACATATTTATCAAAATATTTTCCTAACATTTTTTATTCAATATTCTTTTTGTCCACATCCTATATTAACATTTTGTAAATACATTTTCATTTTTTTTCTAATTTATTCTAACTTATCAAAACCAAAAAATTCTACAATAGGTGGTTGTAATGCTACATTGCTAAGGAGGTACATTATAGGGAGAAAATTCTAGGAATGTTATAACTTTTAAGAAAACAAAATACTTTCGAATCTCTTAATATATAAAGGTACTTTACTATAATTTCATTACAATCTACCAAGCATGGGATGGCATTGGGAGGGTCATGACTGAAGTATTCAATTTCCACCCAAATTTTATGAGGATGAACCTCGTAACATCTGAAGTTCATCCATGTCTGTTCAAACTTCAACCATAGGATGATTCTAAGAGATAATTCTAAGAAGAAAGACCTATGTGACCTTAGAATATGGAAAACATAATTTGTAGTGAAAAGAAACAGTCACATTGCTATTTGAGAGACTCTATGATGCAACAAAACTAAGTGAGTAAAATATAGAAAAACAAAACCACTTTGATTTCATGTCACTATAAAATATTAAATTATCACATAAATAAAACACCACAATAATAAAACAAATATTTACACAAACTTAAACTACAACATAACTCTGCAAATTTTATTAATCAGATTGGCGAAGTTCTCAAACCTCCATTACATTCAACAGAGTTATATAGAGGTTATAAGTCGAATAGTTTAAACCATTCAACCACCATTGATTGGGTTTATCAATGAATGAATTCATTGCTTCAAGTGTGGAGTCTCTCTTATCTTAAACCAAGCATCCAAGCATTATCACTCTAGGCCTTGAAATTCCAAAGTATTCAACCCACCATCCATCCCTCTTATGTCCATATGATGTGGCACTAGTTGAAACCGACCAAAATCCCAATCATGGTTTGGTAGATTGTGAGAAAGTAGGTGTTATGCAACCAACTAACAAAATACAAGAAAAGATAGATCAACAACTTAAGAAATAGCTCGTTCGAGGGGGAATCCTCATTTACATCACATAAATGAACGATTCTTGGATGATACAAATGATAAGACTTCCTTGGTATATATAGGAGTTTAAGGGGTCACACTATAATTAGAGCCTACAAAACAATAATAATGTAAGGGAATAATAATAGCAATAGTGGCCTTGTATGGGGCACAACAAAAACAATATGGGGGATAGATGGGTATAACAATAACAATAGATGACTACACTAACAATAACAATAAGGGGGATACACTAGTATTATAAGGACCTAATATGCCCCTCTCCTTCAAAAAAGTGTTGTCCTCAATGCTTGAGTAGTTCTGGATTCTTCTGTATAAAATTCTCATCCTCCCATGTGGAATCTTCAGTGGGTAAGTTCTTCCACTTAATGAGATACTATGAAATTAATCAATTCTATAGTTTTTGGGTTCTTGTTTCTGTGACTGCTTTCCACTCAAATATGATTTTTCCTTCTTCATCAAGTTTTGACAACATTTTTTGAATTGGAAGCCTTTCACCAATAACCTTCTTTAAGCATGAAACATGGAAAACTGATTGTACTATGGAATATGCAGACACCTCTAATTTGTATGCTATAGTACCAATATTTTTCAACACCTTGTAGGGACCATAGTACTTGGATGATAATTTATTATCCTTCTTAGCTTTCTTGAGGGAAATTTATTTGTATGGTTGTAGCCATAAAAATACCCATTTGCCTACATCGAAACTTATTTCACTGCGATGTTGATCTGCTTGTTGTTTCATTCAATTTCGCACAAATGTGAGGTTATCCTTTAAGACTTGGAGAACTTATTGTTGATTCTCTATGTGATCTTCCACAGCTTGAACCTTTATGTTTTCTCTTCAAGATGATGTGCTGGATGGTGGATGATATCCATAAAGTGCCATAAATGGGGTCATTTTTGTTGTAGTATGGAAGGAAGTATTATACAACCATTCATCTAGAGGTAACCACTTGATCCATTGTGTTTATTTGTCAAATACAAAGTAATGAAGATATCCCTCCAAAGATTTGTTCACTATTTCAGTGCTTGTCAGATTGGGGATGATAAGATGAGCTATGAGCTAATTGAGTACCAAGATAAGAAAATAGTTCCGTCCAAATATTTCCAGTGAAAATGGGATCTTTTGCACTTAAAATAATCTTTGGGTTTCCCTGTAGCTTTTGAATTGTTTCCATAAATGTAGTAGCAACTATATTGGATTTAAAAGGATGAGATAATGCATAAAAGTGTGCATAATTGGTAAGTCTATCAACTACCACCATTACAACACTCTTTCCTTCAGACTTGGGTGGACCTGTGATAAAATCCGTTGAGACCTCCTCCCAACACTGACTTGGAAAGGCTAAAGGATGTAATAGAACCGGGGTCTTAATTATCTCAAATTTATTTTGTTGGAAAACCAAACATTTTGCCACACAATTCTGAATATTAGATTTAAGGCCATCCAAAAAAATTCCTTCTTGACCCCATGGTAAGTTTTTAAAAATCTTGAGTTCCCTCCTAATGGGGAGGTGTGCGATTCCAAAAGAATATTTTGTTTGAGTTGGGAATTATTGTCAAGATATAAGTGATATTTGTACTATAATGAATCATTTTCTCAACTAAATATATCAGATGTTCTGGGATCTTGCTGCAACTTTTGAATAAGTGTTCACACTTCTTCTTCATTCTTTGATTCATCCCTTGCTTCGGTTATCCAATCTGGTTGGATAATAGAAAGGGCAAAAATAAATGCTTCCAGGTCCTCATCCTTTCTTGAGAGTGCATATACAACAAATTTTTCTTCCCTTTTTTGTAGATGATTTCAAAGTCATAACCCAACATCTTTGTGACCCATTTTTATTTCTCTTTTGAAGATAATATTTGTTCCAAAAATTATTTAATACTATCATGATCTATTTTTACCTTGAAGCATCTTCAAATTAGGTAAGGTAACCATTTCTTTAGTTCATGTAGAATTTCCAACATTTCCTTCTCATAAATAGGTTTGTGTAAATACTTTCCTTTGATTGGATGAATTTCAAAAACAATGGGTCTTCCTTCTTGCATTAAAACAACATTAATTCCATTTCTTGGGGCATCACATTCCACAATAAAGGTTTTTGTGAATTATGGCATAGCTAAGACCGATACTTGGCACATTGCCTCTTTAAGATGTTCAAAGGCCTTAGTTCCTTCCGGAGTCCAAGAAAATGCAACTTTCTCAGTAACATTGTTAGAGGTGATGCTATTCTCCCATAATTCTTAATAAATTTGTGATAATACCATGTCAACCTGAGAAATGATTGAAGATGCTTTATGGTTGTGGTTATTTTCCATTCCTTAATGGCTTTAATTTTGTTAGGGTCTACCTTAACATCCTCATGAGATACAATATGACCCATATATCCCACCTCCTATACTTCAAAGAAACATTTGGAAGTTTTTGCATATAGTTGTTTCTCCTTTAATAGTTTTAGCACCCTGTCAACATGTTGAACATGATCCTTCCAAGACTTGTTGTAGATTAGTATATCATTAAAAAATACTAACACAAATTTTGTAAGGAAGGGTTTGAAAATGGAATTCATCAAACCTTAAAATGTTTAAGGTGTATTTGTAAGGCCAAAGGGCATGACCAAAAATTAATAATGACCATCATGAGTTGTAAATACTATTCTCGGAATGTCTTTGTTGAAGTTTGGAATTGTTTCTCTTTTACTATCCTTTTACCATCTTATTTCACCTTTTTGTCACCATGTTATAGCAATCTCAACATCATATCTGCTTGGAAAGCACCTCAATTGTCGCAAGCGAGGAGCAACATCATAGACGAAAGATCAGAGAAGCACTTGAAATTATCAAACATCCTCATAATCTGAACAGAGACAATGGCTTGGAGATTAGCAGGAGCTGACTTCCCTTGATCAGGGAAATCAGGATCGCCAACACATCCCAGGTATAGCATATCCTTTACCTTTATCATTAAATAAATAATAATTATAAAAA
>APFE031243148.1:15668-47907 GCA_000404065.3 Pinus taeda
TGAATCAGTATTAGCAAGTCAATAATATTTCATTTCCATATTCTGATTCATATATGCTACTGCAGTTAATGAAACTTGCGTGTATACGAAACTGTATATAAGGCAACTAACGTATATCCTGTAAACTTATAATTTAGTTAATTCTTCATAAGTTGATCTTTAATTTGTGCACCAGAACCATATAAATAGTAACTAGGAGTAGTAAAAATAGAATAGACAGTCACACACATGAACACAAGATATAAGGTGGAAACCCAATGTGGGTGAAAATTACCTGCTGCAATCGTCTCTATCTTTCTTTTAATAAGAAACTTCTTTTTACAATATTTTGTACTGGTGCAGTCTTATACCAGTACGTAAGCTTCTACCTGTAGAAGGCTACAACCTTCTCTCGTTCTCCAGCTTCTCCTAGAAGGGAGCTACAACCCCCTAGCTCTTGTACTAGCTGATGTACTAGTATGTAGGTGCTGACCTACATAAGGCTACAACCTTCTCTTTTCTTCCAGGGACCATGTTTCATAAATTTTTAGACTGGATCCATCAATAACATCAATCAAACGTCAAATATATCTTCATCAACCAATCTCCTTTGCACCAATCAAAAACTGAATCAAACAATCACTTCTCTGAATGATGTAACTAGAATACAGTAACAGTAACCAGAACCCAAGCCAAAACCTAGAACACTGCAACAACAATTAGAAGTAGCTAAAGCATATTTTATGAGGTGTACGCTACTTCAATGTGACGAACCTACGTGCATACGCACTTGTATCAAGGCAAACCTGCGTATACACAAGATTGAAATGCCGAACCAGCATGTATATGTGCCTTTTCTATAATGAACTTCTCTTAAAGCCTTAAGATCTTGACCCATCAATAGAACTTATCCTTCATCAACTGCTTAGGTTCATCCTTGATTCAGATCTAGATGTGCACCATAGCCCAATCACTTGTATACTAGATTAGATATTCAATTCATGAGTGACTTTTCCCGATGATCTTCTCCTCCTTTTATATTATTAGGCCTTGCTCAATACCATGGTCCAAAACCACTTAGAATCAATATCTTGGACCAAATACCTGGGGTCAACACTTCGGGCAAGATGCCTTGGACCAATGCCATGGATCACAATACCATGGATCACAATACCATGGTCCAAATACCACGGACCAAAACCATGTTTTCCAACATGTATGTGCCTTTCCTTTCGTGAAAGTGCGTGTGTATGCTAATACGCGCATTTTGGTCTGTGAACCCCCATGTACATGCGGCTTGGTCAATGGGAACCTGTGTATACCTTTCTTTCTTCATTCTGTGAGCCTGAATTGTGATCTATCATCTGTGAGAGTTGTCATCAAGGACAACAACTGTGTCATAGCGCTAAATCTGTGTCATAATGCCAACAATATCCCCCTTTGGACTTGATGGCAACCCCAAGTGGCTCTCCCCCTTTGTCATCAAGGGCAAAGGGTTATACTTCCCTTGAGTACATGTTGAATTCTTTGATATGCTGAAGTGTGTTGTTCATGCTCCCCTTGACTGTAAGCAAGGTCTACAAAAAGATGTTCTACAAGAAGAACATGACTCTATACATCATAAATGACCTTCCTATCACCAAAGACTCATACATACATCCATCTCCCAACCAAGTGGGGATATACCAAGATTGACTCATCCACCCAACCAAGTGCGGATATACCAAATGTTTATACATGATAGAATAAGAACATTACATCATCCATCCCATGCATAGTGGGGAAACAAAATAGGTCGTTACATGACCTTGATAATAAAAGATATACAAGACATAGAGACCAAATATCTAAAACAATACCATGATAGTCATGAGCAACTATCATCAGCAGCATCTATCAATCACCATCCAGACCAGCAACCATGATCTCCCCCTGAACCTGTTCCACTTGAAACAAAAAAATTGTGAATTTGTACCAAGATCTTCTAAGATAATGCCAACAATGCATTATTATAAGTATATGCTCCCCCCTAAACCTGTGATAGATGATCACTGTCATACCCATATCAGACCCTTTTCATCATGAGACTGGCCCACTGTTTTTCTTCAAACCATCATATACATGATTTTATCCATAGCAATCGGCGTATGTACGCGGATATGCTTCATGAAACTTGTGTACAACCACTTTTCTCTAAAATAGATAAGTTTCAATAGCAAGATGATGCATCAACTAATCCCAGCTTCCGTCTGAGATATTCAAATCTCTCTCTGGGTAGTGGTTTGGTGAATATATCAACAACCTGTTCTTTGGAGGGAACATACTCCAATTTGACCTTTTGTTCAAGCACTTGTTCATGGAGAAAATGATATTTGATAGGCATGTGCTTGGTCTTGGAATGCACGACTGGATTATTTGAAATACTGATTTCACTTGTATTATCACATAGAATGGAGATGGGTGGAGTACATGTGATCTGAACGTCTTGCAATGTTTGCATCATCCAAAGGAGTTGTGTGCATCAAGATGCAACAACCACATATTCTGCTTCAGCTGTAGATAATGCAATTGAACTTTGTTTCCTGCTGAACCAAGATACTAATCTGGAACCCATATAAAATGCACCACCACTAGTGCTTTTTCTGTCATCCATGCTTCCTGCCCAATCTGCATCTATATATGCATGAAGTGTAAGATCTGTATCCCTAGGATACCATAAACCAAAGTTCTGTGTTCCTTGAAGATATTTGAAAATCCTTTTGACTGCTTGAAGATGTGATTCCTTTAGATTTGCTTGAAATCTTCCAACTATTCCATTGCATGCATGATGTTTGGTCAGGTACCTGTTAGATAAAGCAGATTGCCAATCATCGATCTGGAGGTTGGTTGATGTACTACTGTTGATTCATCATTTGAACTGGGACTGCATCCTATTACCATAGGTGTACATACTGGTTTAAAATATTCCATGCCATATTTTTTTAAGATCTGCTTGAGATACTTGGTTTGTGATAGAGAAATACCATCTTTATTTTGTTGAACTTGTAAACCAAGAAAATATGTGAGTTCACCAAGTAGGGACATTTAAAATTCTTTCTGCATTACCAAAGCAAAGTTTTGACTCATGGCTTCTTCTTTGCTACTAAAAATGATATCATCAACATACACAACAAGTATTAGCAATTTATCATTGTCAATCTTTGTATATAGATTGTTATCAGCTGATCCTTTTGAAAAACCTTGTTGATGGAGATATTTGTCAAGACGATAGTACCAGGCCCTTGGAGCTTGTTTTAGACCATAGAGATCCTTTCTGAGTCTTCATGCAAGTTTTGGATCATTTCCAAGGATGAATCCATCTGGTTGCTCAATATATACTTCTTCTTCTAAGTCTCCATTAAGAAAGGAAGATTTACATCCATTTGGTATACTTTGAAGTTATGAAAGCTAGAAAGAGAAAGGAACATTCTTATGGCTTCAAGTCTAGCAACAGGTGCAAAAGTTTCTTTAAAATCTATACCTTCTTGTTGAGCATATCCTTTACAAACAAGTCTAGCTTTGTTTCTAATAACTTCTCCATTTTCATTCAGCTTGTTTTTGAATATCCATTTGGTTCCTATGATATTGTTATCATGAGGTCGAGGAACTAATTCCCAAGTATTGTTCTTTTCAATTTGCTCAAGCTCTTCATTCATGGCCTTGACCCAACATTCATCTTTGCATGCTTCATGTACATTTTGAGGTTCGATGGTGGAAAGAAATGCTAGATATCTTGAAGCTTCTGTAATAGTTCTTCTTGTCTGCACACCTACCTCTTTTTGTCCCAAAATTTGAGTATCTGGATGATTTTTCTGCACATACATGGATGGAGTATTTTCTTCTACAGTTATCTGTTCTTCTGATGCTTCATTGGTTTATTCTTCAGAATTAGTTTGATTTGATGTGGAAGGATAATCCTCATCTTCTTCATAATCTTGATTTTTTACCTGCTTTGGATTTTTTCCTGCTTCATCAACCACAACATCAATACTTTCAACAATTTTTCCAAGTCTTTTATTATAACACTTATATCCTTTACTTCGGGAAGAGTAACCAAGCAGAATGCCTTCATCTGCTCTAGGTTCAAACTTGCCAAGGTTTTCATCAGTCCTTTTGATGTAACATTTGCTTCCAAAAACTTTGAAGTATTTTATAGTAGGAGTCTTACCATACCAAAGTTCATGTGGAGTTTGAGTGCTATTTACCCGAACGTTTGTCTTGTTGAGAATAGTAACAGCAACAAATGCAACTTCACCCGAGAAGGTTGCAGGAGTTCCAGACTCATCTAGCATGGCATGAGCCATTCGTTGAACAGTTCTGTTCATTCTTTCTACCACTCCATTTTGTTGAGGAGTCCTTGTGGTAGAGAATTCCATTTTTATTCCATGTTCTTCACAAAAGTTGAAGAATTCATTTGAGGTAAATTCCCATCCTCGATCAGACCCGAGGCATTTGATTTTGCGATCTGATTCAATTTCAACCAACGCTTTGAAGGCTTTGAACTTTTCAAATGCTTCATCTTTATGCTTTAGAAGTCCTATCCAACACATTCTGGAAAAGTCATCAATGAACAATATAAAGTATTCTTCTCCATGGGGTTACTTTTTCCTTGATGGACCACATAAATCAGTATGAACAAGTTCAAGAGGCTTACTAGCTAATCCTTCCTTCTCAGGGAAATGAGCTCTGGTTTGCTTACCAAATTGACATGATTTGCATATTGTATTTTCTGGAATGTTGATATCTGGAAGATTGTGAACAACCTTGTATCTGCATGCTTTTCTTATTTGAGAGAAGCTTAGATGCCCCAATCTTCTGTGCCATAGCCAGTGTTCATTGTTTTTGCCGAGGTAGCACTGTTGCTCTCCTCCCTTGAGTATGTATAGGTTATTTGGAGTTCTTATACCTTTGATCACTGTTTCTCCTATATCAAGCTCACAAACAACACATCCATTTGATAGAAATACTACCTCATTTCCTTAATCACACATTTGACTGACACTCAATAGATTATGCTTTAGACCATCAAGATACATAGCATTCCCAGCTTTAACCTTTTCTTTTAAGAGAACAGATCCTTAACCTTTTATGATTGCAGTAGTGTCATTTCCAAATGAGACCTTCTTTTCCTTTTCTAAGGCATTATATGGCTGAAGTTTTTCTTTATTACCTGTCATGTGTTTCGAGCATCCATTGTCGATGTACCACTGATTTCCTTGTCCTTCTGCATACAAGGCCATACCACATCTTTCTGTTTGCGGTTCTTTCTTTCTCCATGTTTTGGGACCTAATGAAGTTTTCTCCTTCTGAGATGTTTGCCGAAATTTACTCATGCATTTAGAATCTCATGACCAAAGTTGTTATAGATAGAGCATTCTATTTCATTTTCAAGAGCAGAAAAGTTATTGTAGGTCCTATTCATGATCCCAGTCACATTCCTTTGATTTCGTGCTTCTCTAGTCATGATGGTCTTGTAAGCAACACATTGAGTAGCTTTGTGTCGAAAGTTATGACATGAAAAACATTGGCCATTAAAGAAATTCCCGCGACTATCGAACCTACTGACCTGGTGATTGTAGTTTCCATTGACATTCATTCTTGAAGCAAATTGAGTATGATTTATCTTAGGTTGATTGTAGCTTCTGTTCATCCTTGAAGTAGATTGAACTTGATTTACCTAGTGATCTGCTTTATGCCTTGGCTGACGATTATCAAACTTTTCACTTCTCCTTGCTGCATTAAGATAGCTTTTGGAGGTTGATGGCTTCTGTGCTTGAGATGCTTCTTCAGTATATCCAAGACCTGTCTTTATCATAGGAGAACACTACACTTTGGTAATTTCATCTAAAGTTTTTGATCCTCTAGCAAATCTGATATTGAGAGCTTTTGTTTTCTCACTATCTTTTCTTAGACGCACAATTTCACATTCTAATTTTTCATTGTGTTTTTCCCTTTCAGCAAGTTGGAATGTGAAAGTATCTATAATCATATTCTTTTCTTCTAAACAAATTTTAAGTTTAGAAATTTCTTCATAAAGACCATCTTCATCTAAAGCATCCAAGAAATCATCATCTCAAAAGCCATTAGAAGTCTATAGTCATTACCATGTTGATCTTCATCACTATTAGATAAACCATCGCTATCTTCCTGTGTATAATAGATCTTCTTACTTACATTCTATTTTCTATTACATTTTGTTGATTCCTTACCTTTATCAAGATTATCTTTATGAGGAAATTTGGTTGCATAATGACCAACTCTTCCACAAGCAAAGAATTTGAAAGGTAGCTTACCTCTAAATCTTCTAGAACCTCGTTGAAGGTTCTTGACAAAGTTTGCTTCTTCCTCTCCTTCTGAAATATGTCCTGATTCATTGAGTTCTTCTCTTCTTGAAGCTTTGAATGTGGCTTCTCTCATATCTGATGGACCCCATTTTCTCATTTTGAAAGAAGTTAGGATTCCGTGCAGCTGTGTCATAGTAATACTCTGAAGATTCTGCTTTTACTCTATGGCAGAAACTTTTGATTCAAACTTAGAAGACAAGGATCTTAAAACCTTTTCAACTACAGTAACTTCTTTTATCTCTTCACCCAAGTTTTTCATGTGATTAACAATCTCATCTATACGTAAGAAGTAATTAGCTATACTTTCATCATTGTGCATTCTAAGAGTTTCATATTGAATTCTGAGAGATTGTAGTTTTGCACATTTTACCTGATCGTCTCCTTCATAGTTTAGAACGATCTTGTCCCATATTTCTTTGGCGGTTTTGAGCTGCATAACCTTGACAAATTCTGATTGTGACAGACTCCCCAATAATGTATTGATAGCCTTGACATTTGTTTCATACTGCTTTTTACCTGCCGTATCTGTAGGAATTGCTGATGGAAATGTGTATCCTCCTTCCATGATTTCCCAAAAATCTGTTCCAAGAGATTGAAGATAGGTTGTGGTTCTTACCTTCCAATAGAGAGTTTTCTCCCATCAAAGAGTGGTGGTCTAATGGATCCCTCTCTTTCGTAGGTACTCATGATGTTAGATCTTCCTTCAAGCGATCAAGCTTCTTCTGAAGGACCTGCTCTGATACCAATTGTTGGAAATAATATTTAGAGGGGGGTTGAATCAGTATTAGCAAGTCAATAATATTTCATTTCCATATTTTGATTCATATACGATACTTCAGTTAATGAAACTTGCGTGTATACGCAACTGTATATAAGGCAACTAGCATATATCCTGTAAACTTATAATTTAGTTAATTCTTCATAAGTTGATCTTTAATATATGCATCAGAACCATATAAACAGTAACCAGGAGTAGTAAAAATAGAATAGACAGTCACACACATGAACACAAGATATAAGGTGGAAAACCAATGTGGGTGAAAACCACCTGCTGCAATCGTCTCTATCTTTCTTTTAATAAGAAACTTCTTTTTGCAATATTTTGTACTGGTGTAGTCTTATACTAGTACGCATGCTTCTACCTGTAGAAGGCTACAACCTTCTTTCATTCTCCAGTTTCTCCTAGAAGGGAGCTACAACCCCCTAGCTCTTGTACTAGCTAATGTACTAGTACGTAGGTGCTGACCTACAGAAGGCCACAACCTTCTCTTTTCTTCCAGGGACCACGTTTCATAAATTTTCAGACTGGATTCATCAATAACATCAATCAAACGTCAAATATATCTGCATCAACCAATCTCCTTTGCACCAACCAAAAACTGAATCAAACAATCACTTCTCTAAACGTTGTAGCCAAAATACAGTAACAGTAACTAGAACCCAAGCCAGAACCCAGAACACTACAATAGCAATCAGAAGTAGCTAAAGCATATTTTATGAGGTGTACACTACTTCAATGTGACGAACCTGCATGCATACGCACTTGTATCAAGGCAAATCTACGTATACACATGATTGAAATGCCGAACCAGCGTGTATACGCACCTTTGCTATAATGAACTTCTCTTCAAGCCTTAATATCTTGACCCATCAATAGAACTTATCATTCATCAAGCACTCAGGTTGATCCTTGATTCAGATCCACCTGTGCACCATAACCCAATCACATGTATACTAGATTAGATATTCAATTCATGAGTGACTTTGCCTAATGATCTTCTCCTCCTTTTATAGTCTTAGGCCTTACTCAATACCATGGTCCAAAACCACTTAGAATCAATACCTTGGACCAAATACCTGGGGTCAACACTTCGGACAAGATACCTTGGACCAATGCCATGGATCACAATACCATGGTCCAAATACCACGGACCAAAACCAAGTTTTCCAACATGTACGTGCCTTTCCTTTCGTGAAAGTGTGTGTGTACACTCATACGCGCATTTTGGTCTGCGAACCCGCATGTACACGTGGCTTGGTCAACGGGAACCTGTGTATACCTTTCTTTCTTGATTTTGTGAGCCTGAATTGTGATCTATCATCTGTGAGAGTTGCCATCAAGGACAACAATTGTGTCATAGTGCCAAATCTGTGTCATAATGCCAACAATGGGAAGAAATGAAAAATGTGTTCTTAGAAAAACATAAGGATTATTGCATGCCCCATAACATTAAAGATGAAGTCTTTAAGATGATGCAAAAAGAGGATGAAAGCCTTGAAGATCTAGTTGAAAGATTTTCTTACAACATAAAAAGGGCTAAGATGTTTAATTTGGATGATGGAACACTAAAAGTTGTTTTGTTAAAATCCATTAGAGATGAATGGATTGATCTTCTTAATTTAATCGGAAAGGGAGATGTTTCACAACTTTAATTTGGAGAAATATGTGATTTGTGTCAACATATTTCAATGGATAAGGCTAGAACATGGAAACATTCGAGAGATCCTGTGATTTCTAGAATTAATAAATTCTACATCTGGAATAGTAAGCAGAGATGAAATAGGAAATTTGCTTGATAATTTCAAAAAAAATATCCTAGGGAGTCTTAGTGAACAACTAGACACCCTTAAGATATAAAACAAGGAAAAAACTGAGAATGTTGCATTATCTATTTTATGTCCGAAGTGTAGGAAAAACATGAATTAAAATAATTCCCCCTTGATAGTGTAAAAATTAGTGACATATGTGCTGAAAATCATAACACAAAGGAATTCTCTTCAATACCTGGTCTTAAAGTTGTTTTCCAAGATGAAGCTGGAACAAGACAAGCTGAATCTCTTTGTTTTATTGCTAAAAGACCATGGAAAAATCAACAATCAAATATGACTCAATGTTTCAATACTCAATCATATGCACAACCACAAAACAATTGGATTGCACCCATGCCATGGAAATCTTGGTCCCCACAATATAAAAGTCCATCTTGGGCATAAGGTTGGAAAAATACTTATGGAAAATATCCTCAATATCCTCAATTCTAGCAACCATATCCTTCTTTTCTACCATAATATTATCCTCCTCAACCAACTTAACCTCCTCAATTTTAAAATCCAAATCAACAATTTCATTACCATTTCCTCAAAAACCCAATCAACTACCTAGTCAACCACTTCCAAAAACAAACAATAAAAATCAACAAGCTATTGATAATGTTGAAGGACACAATTTTCAAGCATGTATTATTACCCCATTAGGTCCGAATGATGTTCAACATAGATCTAGTAGGGTTTTACAAAATAAACAACAACCGCCATACAAAAATCTAAAGAGGAGGAAGTTCATGAGAAAGATGCAAATCTTGATGAACAAAATATTCCTCTAAAGGAAGATGTTCCTATACCATCAAAGGACAACCAAATAAAGGAAGCTCCCACAGTTCATCTAGTAGAAAATCCTTTTGTTTCTTTGCAAGATCCACATTTTCCTGAAAGGCTCAAATTTGATAAAGGAATAGAAAGGATAATTGTTTTACTAGATTATGATATGCTAAATGAAATTAAGAATATTTGCATTAAAATTCCTTTATTACAAGCTATAAAGGAAATAACAATATTTACAAAAACTATTAAGGAGCTATGCATTAAAAAACCAAGAATAAAAGGAAAAATTGTTAAAAAAAATCATTTGGTAGGAAAAATTGCGGATACCATGATGGGAAAACCTATTGTTCAAAAATATCTAGATCCTAGTATTCCCATTGTGAAAATTCATATAAATGATATTGAAATTCCAAACACTTTAACTGATCTAGGAGCAACCATCAATATCATGACTAAACAAACAATGGAGCAACTTAAGCTTCCTAATATTCAATATACTCCTGCATTATTACAATTAGCAGATAGATCTGTTATCAAGCCAGATGGAGTATTAGAAGATGTGTCTGTTTCTCTAGATTCTTAGGACTATCGTGTATATTTCATGGTTTTAACTCCCAATAATAATTTAGGAGGCCATCCATTAATCCTTGGTAGAATTTGGCTAGCTACAACTGATGCATTCATAAGATGTAGATATGATGATATGTATATCTCTAATGGAAGTTCTACTGAGAAATTTACATTCTATCCTCCTGCAAAAATAATAACTAAAGTAGAAAGTGATATTTGGATAGATGATGACAATGAAGACTTTAATGATTTGCAACTAGTTCATACTCTTTCACAATTAGATGAAGAAGATCAATTGATAAATTTAATGAATAATAATGATCCTTCTTCATACTGTGACAAAGATAAAAGTTTTCAAGAACAATGCAATATTGAATATGTATCATCTCACCAAATGGCTTTACATTTTATGGAAAAGTTTAGCAATTCTCATGTAAAAAAAATTTCAAATAAAACATTAAATATTAACAATAATTTGGAATAATTTCAAAATAGAAAATTGATATAGATGCTACAAAAACACTCTTCTACTTATGCGTGGGAGTAAATTGACATGAAAGGGATTGATCCTAAAACTTGTATGCATCTTATTTATATTCAAGAAAATGGCAAACCAGTTAGAAAACCTCAGAGAAGGATGAATCCTAATCTGAGAGAAATTGCTAAGGATGAATTACAAAAATTACTTAATCTGAAATTCATCTATCCAATATCGGATATCCAATGGGCGTCACCTTTAGTGATTTCTCCAAAGAAAAATGGAAAATGGAGAGTGTGTATTGACCATAGGGAATTAAAAATCTACTTTGAAATATCATTTTCCATTTCCTTTTATAGATCAAGTATTAGATACCTTGGTAGGAAAGAAGCATTTTTCATTTTTTGATGGTTTTAGTGGCTATAACCAAATCCAACTAGCACCAGCAAATCAAGATAAAACTACTTTTACATGTCCATGGGGAACATATTCCTATAGGGTTCTTCCCTTTGGATTATGTAATGCACCTGCCACACTTCAAAGAGCAATCATAGGTAACTTTTTTGATCTAATTCATGGTTGTATGGAAGTATACGTGGATGACTTCACTGTGTATGGTGATACTTTTGAAGAAGCTATTGAAAATTTGGAATTTTTTTTTATTTGATGTAAAGAAGCAAACCTTTCATTAAGCCACAAGAAATATTTTATAATGTTCAATGAAGGGATTGTTTTATGCTACCATATTTCAAGTGATGGAATTAAAGTGGATACATCTAAAGTATAAATAATTTCTAAAATTTAATTCTTGTTTGTCAAATAGATGTCAGAAGTTTTATTGGATTTACTGGATATTATAGAAGATTCATAGAAAAATTCATAAAAATAACCTCTCCACTTTTCAAACTCCTTACAAAAGATTGTGAATTTGTCTGGAATTCTGATTGTCATAAAGCATTTGAGACAGTGAAACAAAAGATTACTGAAGCACCAATTTTAAGAGGACCTAATTGGGCTCTTCCTTTCCATATGTCTACTGATGTTTCAGATATAGCTCTAGGAGCTATGTTGGGACAAAAAGATTTAAATCCTTATGTTATATATTATACAAGAAAAAAATGACTCTTGTAGAGTTAAATCACACTATAACAAAAAAATGAGTTTTTAGCTGTTGTGCATGCCATTAAGAAATTTCGTCATTATATTATTGGTTATGAAACTTTAATTCATACAGATCATTTTGGCATTAGATATCTAATGAAAAAACTAGTCACTAATGGTAGAATTACAAGATGGTTTCTATTGTTATAAGAATTCAACATTACTATTCTTGATAGACTAGGAAAAGAAAATACAGTTGTCGATTTTCTTTCAAGAATGCAGAATAATGATGAGGATGTTCTTATAAAAGATAGATTTCTTGATGAATATATTTTTGCAATATATACTAAAACACCTTGGTTTGCATATATTGCTAATTATTTGGCTACAAGAAAGTTACCTCCACAAATATGAGCCAGAGAAAAGAAAAAGTGATCAAAACTAGTGCACCTTATTCTTGGATAGATGGAGAATTGTACAAAACTGAACCTGATTTGATTATCCGAAGATGTGTTTGAGAAGATGAAGTACTTGGAACCTTGAAAGCTTTCCATAATTAGTAATGTGGAGGACATTTTGCTAACAAAAGAGTTTCTTACAAAATCCTTCTTTTGGGATATTATTGGCCATCCATTTTCAAAGATGCAAAAGAATATGTCAAAATATGTGATAGTTGTCAAAGAATCGGAAAGCTCATTCCATCAAATGAAATGCCTCTACAACGACAGGTAGTTGTAGAACCCTTTGAGAAGCGGGCTCTAGATTTTGTTGGACCAATAAATCCTCCATCTAAATAGAAAAGGTACATACTTGTTTGCACAAATTATGTTACAAAATGGGTAGAAGCTAAACCTCTTTTATTTTCAATTGAAAATGTTGTAGTTACATTTATTTTTGAGGATATTTTTACTTGTTTTGGTGTTTCAAGAGAAATTGTAACAGATTAGGGTACTCAATTTACATCCAATTTGGTGCAAAAGATCATGGAGAAATATAATATGAAGCATTGGAAGTCTACCCCATATCATCCACAAGCTAATGGACAAGTGGAACCCACCAACAAGGTACTTGAAGCAATTCTTACCAAGACTATGCATTTGCATAGGAAGGATTGGGCAGAAAAGCTTCCAAAAGCATTATGGGCATACCGAACTACATGTAGGAATACAATTGGACATACTCCTTATGAGCTTATCTATGGAAAATAAGTTTTTCTTCCAATTGAATTCCAAGTGGAGATCTTCAGAACAACAAATAAATTGAGCCTTGATATATCAGAAGATCAGAAACAGATATTAGCACAATTGAATGAGCTAGATGAGATCTGACAAGATATTATTCAAAGAACCAACATAGTTCAACAACAAATATCTAAGTGGCATGACAAATTCATCAAAGATAAAAATTTCATGCTTGGTGAGAGGGATCTTCTTTTTGATTCCAAGTTCAAATATTTTTAAGGGAAATTTCAAATTCATTGGCTTGGTCCTTATGAGATTGATACTATTTTTGATAATAGAGTAGTCAAAATAAAAAAAATATTGATGATGAAAAAAATATTTTCCTTGTTAATGATCATAGATTTAAGGTTGTATCATAAACCACTAACAAAGGAATAATTTGTTCAATATTTGCAAGATAATTATGAATTCAAGTCAGTCAAGCAAGAGATTCTTCTCCTCACTCTCCACCATCTTTTAATTTCTCTTTCAATCTATATATATATATATATATATAATATATTATTATATATATATATATATATATAATATATATATATAATTTCTCTTTCAATCATCTATATTATATATATAATATATATAGAGAGAGAGAGAGAGAGAGAGAGAAGAGAGGAGAGAGAGAGGATGCTTGAGTTTTAATTTATGGATGGTTGTACTAAAATGTTGAGGAAATTATAAAATTGTTGTCCAATTCATGATTTTTATACCCTATCCCCTCATTATTACACTACAAATCACATGAAGTCCGATCATAATCAAACATATGACACAAATACTTTGAAATCAGATATAGGAAATTATGGAAGGTACAATCCAGAGACAACACAAATTCTTCCATCAACGCCTTACCTTGCCATTATTTAACTTTGTTTCTTATTCATTCCGCTCACTTCCAAATTCATTTCACTCATTCCATTTCTCAAAGTTTCCATTATGCCTATCGAAAGGAACAATCAAGTTCGAGACTTATTCTCACCGCGGGAACAATTTTTTTCTCTGAACCAAATGGAGTAAAATTTCTTTAGGTATATCCAAGGGTTAAAGACCAATTGTAGCAAGTAGGATGGCTTTAGGTTTTTGAAAAAAATGATGGGTATGAGATAAAATTTACCAAAGCCTTTGCTTGAGCCTTTAATGGAGTTGAAGAGGAGATAGGATATATTAAGCTCATCCTCACATAATTTATTGTAGCAAAATAAACATGACTACCTAGAAATGGGGAAAGATGGCTCAAGAATAGGAGAATTAAAGAGAATGTCTGGGTCCATTTCCTTAGAGAACCAGGTATGGATTTATACATCTTCAAAAAAGGTATGCCAGTTACTACAACAAAGGGAAAATGGAGAAATCTGTTGCTTGTTATTCAAAAATTTGTAACTTGTGAAGGTATATTTGGGAGTATGTTTTTCTACCATGCCAGGCTCATGATGCATTTTGTTGATGGGAATGAGATTGATTTTCCTTATTTTCTTCTTCAAAGTCTTAAGAAAATGGCATTTAGCATACAAAGAGAGTTTAGGTCCATTTATAACTCTCTTTTTCATCACATACTCATCAAAATTCTTGTAGAAGCCCATTTGGAAGATAGGGGAGATAGTTGGAAATATTTCTTAGTGAGAAACCATTTCGTAGAAGTCCAAGGGGAAGAAACAAGTGGTAATGTTAAAAGAATTCGATGAAAGTCAAACACTAACCCTAAAAAAGAGAAAATTCAAGAAGAAATTCAAGAACAGAATGTGGTCGAAACACCAGAGGACTCGTTCGAAGATGATACCCCATTGTCATAGTAATTTGAGAAGTGTAAACAGAAAATTGACAAACATGGTCTTAGAAGAAAGAAAGCAAGCTCAAGCCTGAAATTACCTGAAGAAAATAAAGAAACAAAGGTTAGTAAAAACAAAAGCAAGACACTGAAGGCTCATAAATGAAATTGAAGAGAATAAACATAATTTCAAAACTTTCAAGTACATAGTCACCATAAAGGATTGATCTTGAAGAAGAAGGGTACAAAAATCCACCTCACACGGTTAGTCCAACATGACAAAATCTAGAAATTGACCAAGTGCAACAAGAGATTTAACATTATGTAGAATCCCTATAGAAAAGGGTACAACAGAAGGAAAAAATTTCTCAATATGAAATGGGTGAAACTTCAGCAACAAAACAAACTTCAGAGCAGGAACACAAAATTGAAGAAGATCTAAAACAAGACATATATGTGTTGGAGGCTCTTAACAAACACTTAACACAGGAAAGCAAAGCAAAAAAAGTTCAGGATGAGATACTTACAACCCAAAATAATAATATACTTCTACACCTCTGTCATGGTATAAGAAGAATAAGAAACTTAAGGTTCAAAACAAGTTTCTTAAGAAAGAATGAGAGGATTACAAAGTGGAGTTCTGATGAAGATATCAAGGACCACTTTTAGCATTAAGAAGAAAAAGGAAAGAACTAGTCTGGATGTTCTTGCATAGGCTTCAAAAATCATACACTAAAGGAGAAAAAAAGAACCAGTTTTGAATTTTTGGTGCACGAAGACATGCAAAACCTTTGGTGTGGGGGAATGTTGAAGTATGGAATTATTCCATTTTTACTATCCTTTTACCATCTTATTTCACCTTTTCTCACCTTTTTATAGCAATATCAGCATGCTAAAGTTCAATTTCAAATCTTAAAAAGGTATTTGTCATCTGTAATTAGAATCTCTATTTCTTAATGAATTATAATGAAAACATTCTTAGAGTGAAAAAATCATAAACATTACGTAGCTAATGTTTGTTTCCGCAGCAATATTCATGGTTATACAGGTTAAAACACTTCAATAAAATGATGAGGACTACCTGGAGATGACAAATTTCCACCATATGGATGCCCACCTATTAGCATGACTTGCAAAGCTATGAGGATTGAGAAATCTAAAAGTCAAATTCATAGTCAAACTTTGAGAATAACATGTAGCGGTCAAATAAAGGCAGCAGAGGAATAAAACAACATCAAACGAGCATGTTGAAGATTCGTTCAACTATTACAATATGGATCAAGATGAGTCTCCTATTATTTTCTCTTTCAGTAGAAAGTCATAAAGAGATTGAGTTTCAAAGTGAATATATTTCATAGATATCAAGTTAGCTCATTTCGTGTTAGCTTAAAACTCTTAAAAATCATTTTATGAAGTTTTTATAAAGGCTGTAAGTCGAGACTTGAGAAACAAGTTCGAATATTTAGTTTATAATTATTTTATTTTGAATACCGGTGATATTTTTTTCCTGCTTAATATAATTACTCTGTTCTCAATGCACGCGTGAGAGATCTTGTGATTGATAGCTGAACTGAACTCACGGGAGGCCCCATCGTTGATCTGTGAGGTTTCTTTTCTAGTTTTGTTTTGCATTTCTGACTTGTTTATAGCACCATAGTTTCTTTTAAGTTTTTTTTCATTATGATTACATTTTTTATAATTATCATTTTGATTGCAGAGTACTCATAAACAAGAAAACACTAGAAAGTTATGATTCTTGAATGCATATTCTTTCCAGCACTTAAATGTTTCATAACATAATTTGATTTCTTAAATGATGATGAAATACTCTTTAGAGGTTAAACTCACACACAAGTAATCATTCTAAATTTATATTTTTTCCATTTCTACAAGTAGGAATTAGATCCTTTTTATTGCTATTTCTCTTTCATGTAATTAGTATAGAATTTTCTTACTGCAATTAAGTGTAGAAGTTTCTTTCTGCAAGATAGTGTAGAGTGTTTTCAATTCTGCAAAATGGAACTATATTATTTTTCTTAAAATTGAGTTTCTAGCATTTCCTTTCATGTCAATAGAAGCAAGTTTGAATTCCACAAATTAGATAGATTTTCAATTTCTGCAAAATAGTGAATTTCAATTTGGTTAATTAGGATTTGATATAACTTCAAATTGAAAGAACATGTGTGTAATTATTCTCTAAATTGCATCAAAAAAACATTTTTCCTTTTGAGGTTAATTTCATTCTTAGAAACAATCAATCCATAGAAATAATCCTAGCATATATAGTGCACATTCATCTCACAAGTACACTAACCTTGGTTGACAATTAATGAAGTAAATTAAGAACAATTAAATTACCCAACAATCTTCAATCTTCATTATAATTTGATGATATCCTGAACGAAGATCCAACTTGGTGAAGTAAATTTCTCCATGTAATTCATCCAACAATTCATCAATGACAAGAATGGGAAATTTTTCTTTAATAGTGAGCTTGTTGAGCTCCCTATAATCTAGACACATGTGTCATGATCCATCCTTCTTGTGCACCAATGCTGCTAGAGCAAAGAAAGATCTTTAACTAGGTTGAATTATACTAGCCTCTAGCATTTCTGCAACTATACGTTCAATTTCACTATTTTGGCATAGGGATATCTGTAAGGCCTGATGTTTGGAGGAAAATTGCATGGAATCAAATGAATAGCATGGTCATGATCAAAAATAGGTGCGAGGCCTTTGGGAGTCTCAAATACGTTGGAATGGTTGTCCAATACTTTTTGGACATATGGAGAAATAGATGATTTCGATGTTTCAACATCTAGTAAACATAATTGTGAAATCACACTCTGTTGTTATTTATTTAGAATATTTGTCATTCCATTAGAGCTTATTATCTTTCCTTGTTTCCCTGTGATACCCCTTAATTCAACTTCCTTTTCTTCCCAAAAAAATTTCAAGAAAATTTCTTGAAAATTAAAAGTTATCATCCCCAAAGATTGTAGCCATTGGACTCCTAGTACAACATCAACACCACCCATTGGAATGGAAATCATTTGACTATTCAATACATATTCCCTCATGGTTATCTTGATATTACGACACTTACTAGAGAAATTTATAGTTCCTCCATTTGAAACCATCACTTGACACTCTGGTGCTGGATATAGGAAGCAATTCAATTCCTTGGCTGTCCTACAATGAATAAAATTATGGGTACTAATCGAATCAATAAACACTATTAAAATTTTATTCTTGACATGTCCTTCTATCTTTAGAGTTTTAGGAGTGGTAATTCCTTCCAATTCATTACAAGATATGGTCGAATTCATTTCTTCTTTCTCTGGGGTTTGTTCTTGGTGTATATCCTCTTCTTTTGATGTTTCTTGTTCCTTTTCTTTCTCCTCTTCACAATATATGTAAAATAATTTCTTCTTATCACGCTTATGACTTTTAGTGTATTTACTATCACAACTGTATCAAATCTCTTTTGCTATTTTTTCCTCCAATTTTTGTGGTTTCAACCTTATAGGTTGTGGAAGGTTAGGGACAACAACACTTCCATATTTATAGTTGTGAGTGGTAGACTTCCTTTTTTCCATAATCTTGCTTTCAACTTTTCTTGCCACCTTGAATGCTTTCTCCAATGAATCAGGTTCCCAAAGGTGAACCTCATGTTGGATGTTATTATTTAAAGTCCCTATGAAGACATCAATCCTATGCTCCTCTGGAATATCATTTACCTGATATTCAATTTTTGGAAGTCCTCAATGTGCTGTGCCATTGAACCCTTTTGTTTGAGATTTATCAATTTCCTTAAGAAGGTGTTTCTCTTCACATCCTCATAATATTCTATCATTTCCTCCATAAAAACTTACCAAGTGACAAGTGGCTTACAAGAATAAAGCCATTGATACCATACAAACTGATTGGGTTCTAAATATAAAGATGCAATGGATACCTTGTGTGTGTGTTGCACATTATGGAGATCAAAGTATTTCTCCATCAGTGGTATCCATGTTACCAGATCCTTTCCATCAAACTTTCTCATATAGATATTTGGAATATGGTGGATCTTCAATCAAAAGTTCTCATGAAATCATGATTAACATTCCTTTTGTTCTCATCATGAGTTTCATCGAATACCTTTTTTCCATTAGGAAGAATTTCTTGTAGCAACTTTGTCAAACCTTCCATGTCTACTTTTAATCCATCATTCAAACCTTCCATGTATAATTTTAATCCATCCTTAAAAACTTCCATGTATTATTTTAAACCATTCGTAAAACAATTCATCGTAGCTTCCATTTCATTTTTGGTTACTCTTTGCGAGAGCGGAATTTATTGCAGTTGGTCTCGTAATTTTGATATATCATGTTGCATTTCTTCCTCTTCTTCATGCGTCATATTAGAGGTTTCTAGTTCCTTACCAGGTGTTTCCATTTTCTTTCTTAAGGTAATTTTGGAATCAAATAATCATATTTGTGCTTCACTATTCCCCTTGAATCACTTCAAACTTATTTTTCAAACAAATTAAAAAAAAAAATACATACATTTTTCTTGCTTTGTAGGAGCTCGATATTGAATCTATTTTAGCTCTGTAATTTCGAATATCCAATGTTTGAAATTTCATCCTATGGTATCCCTATGAGTATTATTTCCAACCCCATAACTCATACTGATATTGGAGACTCCAAGAAAGATTTATGCCCAATCTTCCATGATGACCTGATTATAGACTGGTTTAATAGACCGAACTTCTATGGAATGTCATGTGTCATAGTTTTGAACTTTGGCTCTGAAAATGATACATGATAAAATAAATTCCATTATCTTTCAAGAACTTTCTACAAAATTCAAATTGGATGCTCAAAGAGAAAGTTATGATGATTTTCCCTAGGTCCCTTGTTTGAGACTAAATTTTGGAGCTTGCAAAACCCTAATTTCCTCGGACCATATCTCCAAACATATAGTGAAGAAAGCTCTGAAGTTCATACAAGATGTTCACCAAGATGTCAGATCCACGTGGTAGCAATTTCAGATTCAAAAGCCTCATAGAAAAAAATTATAGCTAAAATTACAAGCTGACCTATTTGAAGAAGAAAAACCCTAGAATCTAAGGCTATGATACCAAATGATATGTAACTAGATCACAAAATAGAAGAAAATATAGATCAAAAACTTGAGAAATAGCCTCTTTGAGGGGGAAACCTCCTTCACATCACATAAATGAACAATTTTTGGATGATACAAATAATAATGCCTCCTTGGTATATATAGGAGTCTAAGGGGTCACAATATAATTAGACCCTGCATAACAATAATAATGTAAGGACACAACAATAATAATAGTGGGCTTCTATGGGGCACAACAATAACAATATGGGGCATACATGGGCATAAAAATAACAATAGGGTACCACAATAACAATAAAAATAACAATAAGGGGGGCACACTAGTACTATAGGGACCTAATAGTAGGGATAATTTCAGAGAGACGAGTGGATTTCTACTATCTCCCTTTTCCCATATGAAGACATAGCAGGAAAATGGTTAAAATGAGTTTCCCACCAGTTAAAATCTCCTCCTTCCATCTCCCATCCATATCACACACAACACCCTCTCATCTTCTACAAAAATCTTAGAACAAGATTCGACAAGTCTAAGTGCGAAGTCTACGACCATTCCTTCAAGCGATTCACCTACCACTACAAAATATGTAACTTGAACATTCATTCCTACTATGCTGACCTTCCAAGAGAACTAAAATACTATGGTCATCCTTCGCACACCCTGAAGCTTTTCTCTGGGCCTCCCTCCACTAAGGGTTTGTCCTACACATGTGGAGGGTGGGGAAGAAAGGGATCGTCTTGGGTCTATTACTATGCAAAATGTAGTTATTTTGTGGACAAAGTTTGCACCATAGCAACCATCAATTGCCTCCAAAATTAGGGCATCATTGTTCGTGCAAGACAAAGCAAGCTCAAAATGGCAGTGTGCATTGCCACACAAGTTAGTCAGTTCTTTGTAGGCAGTCTCATTGAAGGCCTCAGAGAAGAAGTCGTAAGTATTATGCTTGAAAAAGATACCAGAGATTTCAATCCTCATGGCGGTGCCTTTAAAAGAAAAAGTGAAATTGGAAAATGGAAAACTTCCCGATTCCACTATGATTTTCTATTTTCTTTCCATGTGGACCCCATCCCACTACTATCTATTCCACTATAATTTCCTATTTTTTTCCTTCTACGTGGAATCCATCTCACTACTATCTATTTGTGTAGGCACTACCATTTGCATCCTCTGGTATTGAATGAGCCATCCTTCCATCTTGGTAAACTACCATAATTTTAACTAATATATCATCAATTAACGAGTCATCCTGAAAATTGAATCGAATTTCAACAAATAATATGGTATTCGTATGGAATTGGTGAATTTTATTTTTTCGTAGGGAATTAGTGAATTTATGCTATATACCTCATACCAAAATATAATTTAATCAATATAACATACTAAAATATCATGTAATCATTACAACATTTGTTTATGAAAAGTAACTTAAAACCTTAGAAATCTAGTTAATGTTAAAGTGTAAAAAAATAGTCTAGAGTTTGCCAAATGAAATAAAAACACCAACTCTTCTTTCCCCGTAAGATCATCACATTTATTTAACAAATCATCTAACTTCAAAGTCAAAATGTGATCAATTGAAATAGTAGAAGAAAAATATAAAATGAAGCAAGGGATGCTCGGTGGAAGACACATTATAACAAAAATATAAAAGCTTCACTTTCAGACTAATGAATATGATCAGTGTATAGTCAGAATTATTCACTGCACACAACACACAACATACAATTTTATACCATGAAAAATGATTAGTAATACTATTTTAGAAGTCGCTTTAGGAAGCCTCTACTCATGAGTATATTGGGAACATGTCAGTAGTGTAAGTATCATTGTTCACAGGAAAGGGGCGCTTCTGAGTAGGCAACTTATTAGAGCAATTTCCTCCTCATCAAAAGTTGAAACTTACTTGCGCCTTCTTCAGAATTTTGAGTGAAAAGCTCAAATTTGATGCCTCTTGTCTTGCTATGTTGTCCTGTGATCCAAACTTTATGGGATAAATCTCCATATTAAATAAAATTATGGTGTTTAAAAACTCTAACATCGATTCTAAAAGAAAGACAATTACTAACCTTAAACCGTTCACATTCTATTGAGAGTTCTTCAAGGGAGACAAAATTTTCAAGAACTGCAAGAAAATCCACTTGTCCAGTGAACCCAAAAAAGGAAACTTTCTTCAACGAGTTTGTAGTAGAAAGACCTTTAAGTACATTAACCTCCATCATGGACAAATGCAGTGACCCACAAGTTGAGCTCCAACATTGACATCCCAGAACAATCATGCACTATGAAATTCACCAACGTTGGGATACTGTCACTAAGCTTTCATCCTCAAATTCAATAATATTTAGACACTTAAGATTGACTGCAAAATTTTTCACATTGCTTAACCTTTTATAACCTTGAATCTTCAAGTTTTCAAGAAGAGGACATTTTTCGACAAGATGCTCAAGTATATCGTCATTTGTATCGATGAATGATAGACAACATGTTTCAAGGCATCTAAAGGTGTTGAAGTAAAGGGGTAGTTGTGTTAAGTAAAACAAATTGAGTTCAAATGATGTTAGGCATTTGCAGACAAAAGAGAAGTTGGAACATCCAAGAAAATGCCAATTCCGAGATCGATTTTTTTCACTTGTTTTAATGATGTGGATTGAACCCATCTTTGTGAACATTTAACAATTCTTCCTCTATCAGCATTACCCATGAAAACTAAAAGTTCAAAACTTTCAAGCTGAGAGGAATGAAATAATAGGACATAATCAATTGCAATTTTTTTGTTTCTCCATAATGAAAGAAACTTAGGAAGGAAAATTTGAGATGAGGTAATAAAGTGCAGAGGTACCTCCATCTAACTAGATAGAAAAGAATAGTGCATTGCATTTTTTACACAAAGTTTGGAGAGAATGTAAGAAGAGAGTATGTTGTCTAGAAAATCTCTAAGTCTATCCCTTTCCATTAATGAAATTCTAAGAGATGAAGGATGATGAAACGATAAAATGAGATGTACTACCAAATCTATAGGAGCATAGGACAACTGTGTTGATCATTAAATGCCAATGTCAATGAAACTTCTGTTTTTTTCATCTTGAGAATCCTCGCCTAACCAAGAGAAGAAGGGTCACTATCTCAAGAAACCTTTGAACTTTGCCATTTGTTCATCCCCAACTAATGTATTCAACCACTCCTCTTGAGAAAAACCAATTTGGCGAGGAAGAGGCTCGCAACGTTTGATCAAGAGCCTCTATGCAACAATGGACTATCATCCTCTGGGCAGGGGAGGCCTATCACTGTACCACATTGTAACTGAAAATGTTGGTCTTCAATCTAATGGAAAAAGTTATTTCAATCTTTTAACACGAAAATTGATGTCCCATGACTGCACAAGTGGCATGGGAGGGACTTCTTCTCAAAGGGAATGCCTTACAACGTCATTAAGGATTTTTCCCCTCGGGAAAAAAATTGATAAACCAACTCAATTAACAAGAAAAATTATATTTTTAACAAATTTAAAACATAAAATTGAGTTTGTCGAGAGTTGAATTTGGTATGTAATATTTTCTCTTTGTTAAAATAAAATCTCATGCTATGCTAGCACGAGGAGTATAACGAAAGAAATGCATGCCAACACACCTTCCAATACATGTCACGATGCAAATTTTGGATAAAACAAATTAATTATACAAATAATAACCAAATGTCATTGTTTTGATGGTTCATGGTTCATGGACTAGTAATGAAAAAATTGAGAACCTTCCCTAACAAAAACATCTTCCTAATTGTTTGATTTGTTAGTGATAATTTATTTAATTAGCAATTGCCTCAAAAGTGTAAAAACACACCCATAGGATTATTAAATTGATAAAATTGTAATTTAGTTTCCATAATCAAACAAATAATAATTAATATATTAAATTTTAATACTTTATTAAATTTTTAAATTTTTCAAAATATATATATATATATATATATATAAACTTTTAAAAGTGAATATATAAATTTGTAACTTTTTTCAAAATTGAAATCCTCCATTTAAAGTGCCACAAAATAGAGAAATGACAATATACCATGTTCCATATTGCAAAACAACATTGATGGCTTATTGCAGCTCCTATGTCAAAGCTTAAATAAACTATAACAATCATAACAATACCTAAAAATATAATAATGTAAAACCTCACAAAATATCCCACTCCCACAATCACAATCACATTCACATTCACCTCATCTATTTTTAATTAAATTTCCATCTTCACCCATGGACTACATGCATTCTCTTTCCCATTTGCTGTCATATTTTCCACTCAAAAATAAATTAAACCATGAAGTCAAATGGAAACAAGCTTTGAAACATATATCAAGTTACATCATTATGAGGAATATCTAAACCATAATAATGACAAATCAAACCCATAATTAATGTTCTATTGTCTGCACCTTAATATTTGGATATACCCAAGCTATTTTGACTTCATGTGAGATACACGCAAGCCACAGAATCACATATTTGGATAAATAGATCCTAGAACAAATTAGTGTAATGAAATTCGACTCCAGGTAGAAGTTGGAGTCACTGTGTCATATATATATATATATATTTCCCCTGAAATGTCCTTTACAGTGCAGCAAATTATTAAATATTCAGCAGAACGTGAGAAATTGGCACATCCGTTCCATGGATGAACATGGGAACCCTGTTGATCAAATTGAACACAACTGGGTGCCTGCCAAGCCTGGACTACTTTGAAATTGGAAACTAGCTCCAAATGAAAAAAGTGGGAAAAAGATGTTCTGAAATGCAATTTGGAGGGAAAAGAAAAAATCAACTAAAAGCACTATCCAATATCTGCAACTTGCAAGATATGTTTCACTTGTAAATTAGAACTTTTACAGCATCTGGTATCTGATTTCTTTAGGAACCAAAGACCTGGCATCAATAGATATGAAGCTAATTGAACATGTTTTTCCAATAATATAATCATCAAATATATTCATCAATTTAATCCTCTTTGTGACACCTCGATCTTTGATTTCAAATAACTTTTGAAGTGTTCTATATTTTTGGGAGAAGTGTTCTATACTTGCACTGCATCCTATCATAGGAACATTTAAACTTTTGACCATTAGACGATGCTCATAAGCTGATTCTCAAGTCATTGAGGAGAACAATACTCCCAAATAAACGCCCCTTTAAATTTGTATTTAGCATACCCAGCATGACATTTAGATATAGAAATAGAAAAATCTAAACAAGGGCCATATTAACAGCATTTAACCAGGTATAGTATGGGAAAAATTACACCAGTGTAGACTTGATCAGTTAACCACTATAAACACCTATTCTTAGTGTCATAAACTCTCCTCTACACAAATGAAGATATGTCTGTTTGAAGTTCAATGCAACTTTACATGGATGCACAATGAGGCGGCTGATTTCTTATCTTTGTCAAATGGATAGAAGGCCTCGTTTGGTGCAGCTTCAAGCAAAACCCCTTTGCCTCAGTTGGTCGATAAAACTAATTTACACTTAGCTTCACGTGACCCTCTTTATCTGAAGTCAGGCAACGAATACTCCCAATGAAGGGTGGTGCATTACCAGCCTGAAAGAGTGCACAGTCTCCGATGTTGATTTTACGACCATCCTGGAAATTCAAATAATTTCAAAATTCTCTTCCTGCATCATTACAAAATATTAAGAAAATAGAATAGAGAAACAAAACATACAAATCTTGTGCATCACAAAAAAAACTGCCACGCCACAACATTCCAATTCAAAATTTATAATTACATTTATATAGTATGACATCTAATTGTTCACGTCATAAATAAATTAAATTTCAGTAACATGCAAATGAAGAAAAAGATGTTTACAAATTACAAATATTTAATTTACTGATACAAATATACAAAAATATATCTAATTGTCCATATCATGAACGTTAGTTAAAAATGAAGGGAAACTCCAGCACTGATAAATATTATTCAATCTTTCTATTTTCTTAGTAAAGGAGGGGCAATAAAGGTAAATAAAGGTTTTCAAGGACAAGAAAATCCATAATTATATAAAAGAAGTTTGGGTTGTTTTAAAACAAGCTTTGTTTTTATGTATTAAGTTTTGAATTTACTATTGTGATAGTATATATCCATTTTAAATACGGATTTAGCATAAGGCTATTGAGATTCAATTTCTTCAGTACAATTTTTTAATGTTTTGTATTTTTTTTTTTTTTTTTTTTTTTTTTTTTTTTTTTTTTTTTTTTTCGCTGACATGAGCAAAATTTCATCTTTTATGACGGGCCAATATCCTTACACATTATAATGGGCTGTAGAATGAGCCTCTCCTATAAATAAGCTTCTCAGCTCATCTATTGAGTTCATTATTGGTAAAATATATATCTTTTATAGAATGGTTCTTTAGATAATGAGGTAAATAATTTCTATTAGATTTGCTTGTAAGGCTAGGGACTGGGATTCCCACATATTTCATCATTACTTCCCACATAATTGTTTGAATTTTTACAATTTCAATATTGATCTAGGACCTTCAGGACCTTCAGACTCCCACACTTTTTGGCCGTCACCAAAGTGCAACAAAACTCCATCTATAAACATGGACCCTCAAACTCATTACATACATCAAGAGTATAAAAGATAACCTATTTCATATGGAAATACTCTAAAAGTATGTCTCCAACTGCCCGATACAGAAAACTGGATAAAGATAGTGTGTAAAGAAACTCAAATAAGATGAATAGATGCCAAAACACCACAGGAAAAGAGGCATATCAAATGTATATCTCTACAAAAGAAAAAAGTTCACATAAATCAGACACAAACCAGAAATTCCATACAATATGGTGGCTGAAAACAGTCAAAAGTCAACTTGCTTTGTGGGTAATACCAGGCATTTATTAACACATAATTTGTTACACAAATCGTTCTTAATCTTCAACTCTCCATTTCTGACTAAAAAACGACTACTGAGAAAGATAATCTATCTTTAGCATCTAAAACAACCAGCATAACAAAGATGGTAATCATTTATAATATAAGACATTCAAAACCATAATTCATGTAAAAATAAACACCGACAACAGAGCATAGAATAAAACGTTATTATCCTCATTACAAAATAAAATTTGTTAGCTCAAAAGACTTTTGAAGTAATTTTATTTGAAACTTAATTCTCCTGAAGCAAATTCATTTGAATCCTATTGGAGATACACGAGGGATAGTTTGATCCCCATATTACATTTTATTCCGTTCCAAAATTTCAAAAAAAATTATTAAAAAATGAATCAATATGAATGAACTAGCATACTGCCCAACTTAAAACACCACATTATAGAGGTGTTTATTGTAAAACCTAAAAAACAACCCACTAACAAAGACCTTCTGAGAATGGAAATATTCTCTAATTAATTAAGTACCCAACCCTCATCCACTATTGAAAAAAATATGGATTTAATTTATCTTTTATATAGATTGTGAAAAGAAACACATTAAATTTATCTTAATTTGGCAAAATAACGATCAGGTTATGGACTTGCAAACGTAACAGAAAATTAAAATAATACGAAAGCATCTATGAGAATTGCAGTGTTCTCTAGTTAATTGGTACCCAACCTTCATATAGCTAATGCTAAATATGAATTTTAATGTTTTATATTAATTGTGAAAAAAATTGAACATGTGTAGCTTAATTTGCAAGATAACAACTAATTTATAAATTTGTAATGTAAAAGAAAACAAAATCACGCATTAGCAGGGTTTTAAATTTACAATGTAAAAGGAAAAAAATTTGATACCAAAGGCCGTGAGAGAATGTCATTTACAATGTAAAGGAAATAAAATTGATACCAAAGGCCTTGAGATGAGGGCAACCTTCACGAGTTAATTAAGTGACATTGTAATTTATGATATAATGGACCATGTGTAATGTTTTAAAATAAAAAATATGAAGATATTAATGTATAGATTCTAAAATGCTTATGAAATTTACTAAATCACAAGACTAGAAGTTACTCTACTCATCTACGAAATCAAATTCATGATCGAGAATTCAAATCATTAACATGCATCGAGATTCATACACATACACAAAGATTTATCTAAGGGAAAGCAAATGCTCAAAACCCCTTACTATCTGTATTACATTAATCAAAGAATCTGGTTGAATACAATATGTTTGCTCAAGCTTGAGCACAACCTACACCTGTATCTTCTATCCTCTTTCCGGCTGACTGAACCTGACCAATACTTAGCCAATTTTTCAAGCCTCCAAGCTCCTATTTCCTTGCGTTGTTCATTGAGGAATTAACTTCTATTTTTTAGGGAAATTTCTCAATCGGATTGCGCAATTCTTGTAGGCCCATCCTTTGACTCCATGCACCACCTGTACAACTTGGACTAGTTTACAACTGATAGCACACTTCCCTTGAACTCAAATCTTAACTAGGTAGCTCGAATTCTCTGCATGCATCAGTTATTTTGGGTTGATTGATCAGTTACCTGGATGACCACTGAGTGTGACTGAATTTACTCTGCACAACTTGATCCTCCACTATTTTCTCTAATAGTTGGAACTAGTTTAACTAGCAATAACTCAACTTGATTGAAATAGATTGCTATAAATTAGCAATCAATCACACTGAACTGAACTCAAGTGTCTCCAAATCGAATTAACTGATTTAACTAAGTGACAAAAGCCATATCACCTTAGTTAACTACCTCCAAGTATTCTGTTGAAATAGAAATTCGAATTTTAATCTAGTTTGACCAAGTAAAAGTCAAAACTAGATTTTCTCGCTGCATTTTCAACACTCCTTCTCAACAAAAAAGGTAATATTTTCCACCCCAATCCTTCCTATATGGAACTCGAATTTACCTATTGACAAAACTTTTTTCAAAATGTTTGCATCCCATTCCTTTGTCGGAATGTACTGCAACAACATAATCTGCCTCTGCACACATCTCGTAGATGGTGTTATCAAATATCTATGTGCTTGAATCGATTGTGAAACACTGGATTCTCAAAGAGTTTGATACAAATCTGATTCTCACAGTGAATCACCATAGGATCCATCATATAAACAACCCAACAATAATCTTTCTCATCCATATTGCTTCATGTGTTGCTTAATTGGTAGCCATGTACTTTGCTTCTGCTAAGCTGAGTGCCATGGATCTCTACTTCTTGTTGTACCAAGAAACTGCTGTGGACCCAACACTGAAAATTCTTCCTAATGTTCTCTTCTGGTATGATGGAATTCTTTCCCAATCTACATCTGTGAAGCCACAGAGCTTCACTCCTTCTATCCATCTGTACCAAAGTCCAATTTGAGTGGTGTCCCTGAGGTACCGTAGAACATGTTTAGTAGCCATCCTTAATAATCTGGTCGGTCGAACCATGGCTTGGCTCAAATGATTGACTACATAACACATGTTTGGACATGTATTCACAAGGTACATGAGTGAACCCACCAATTTCCTATACACTATAGCATCCACTTCCTCACCTGAAGTGGCATCCTCCTTCCTCTAATTAGTCGCTAGAGGAGTCTACATGGGTTTGCATCTATCCATGTGGAACTTATGAAGTATCTCGTTGGCATACTTGCCCTGAGAGACAAAAAATTCCCCTTCTCCTTGCCATACTTCCAAACCAAGGAAATAGTGCACGAGATACATTTCCTTCATGTCAAACTCTCTTGCAAGGTCCTCCTTGAAAAACCTGATGAGTTTTTCGTCACCGATCAAAATAAAGTCATCAACATATAAGACAATAATCAATAGTTTATCTTCTACCAAAATGTGGTAAATATTTGCATCTGCCTCACTTTTGGTGAAGCCCAACCCAGTGAGGTAGCTATCGATCCTCGTGTACCAAGCACGAGGTGCTTGTTTCAACCCATACAATGCTCACTTGAGTCTGCACACATGTGACTCTCTGTCGAAGTGTTGAAAATGCAACAAGATGATGGAGCTTAGTGAAAAGAAGTCACCTTCACTAAGTGGTCCCGCAGGCTACTTTTGGTGCAAAGTCTATTTTTAGACATTCTCTATTTTTAGACATATGGATCATGGTCTATGAGTTGCAGGATGCTATTTGTGGATGATTGGTCAAGTTGGTAAAAATAGATGGACCTCTACTTTTAGACATATGGGCGGAGTCTATTTTTAGACTGCCATGCTAAAAATAGAACAGTAAAATATTATTAGCTCTTAATAATATTTGGACTATAAACATTATCTTATTCTCTTGGATCACTTCAGTTCGAGCTACGGATGTGGCACATGCAGCTGCCATAAGGAAATACGTGGTTCTTATGGGTTACTTGAGCTATTGCATGAAGGACTTCAGTTAGAACTTTAGTGATTGAGTTCTGTGGAGTTGATTGAGGAGTTGATGGAGTTGTGTTAAGTTTGACTTAGTTGAACTAGTTGTAGTTAGTCTAACGCGAAAATAGACTAATGTTGAGTGATGTGAATTAGTTATTAATTAATTCACTAATTATTAACTCATAAATCAACTAAGGAATACATCAGTTAACTCAGTGTATGAACAGTTCAGTGGAGACAAGTGTTAGAGGTGAGTGAAAGGGCAAGACAGCTGTCAGTTGTGACTATAGTTGTGCATGTGATTTGCACAATGAGTGGGATTGTGTTGCCAATGAGGATTGCGTAGTGTTACACAAGGGAAACACGTGAATGGTTCAGCTACTCTTATCCATTCTCTTTGCAGGATTGCGCAGTGGAGGCAGAAAAACAGTGGGGGAGATTTCAGCCAGTGATTGATTCAGATTTGAGCTAGTTTGTGTGTAACAGGTGGAGATAGTACTGAGTACTTGTGAGGAGTATTGTATTATGTATTGTTACATGTTCTCAATCAATATAATATATAGATAGTTGGGGGTTTTTAGCTTTATGCTTTCCCCAGGTACATACTGTGTTGATATGTGTGATTGAGGCTTCAATATGCGCATGCTATTGTTTCTTAATACTGCAAAATTGATGATCAACGTAGAGGAGGTGATGTACTATGCATGATTCCGTAAATAGTGTATAATCAGGATAATCTCTGTGAATAAGTGTCATATTATTCAAAATTTCTACATGGTATCTGAGCTGGTTGATTTGAAGAAAAAGTTCGACAGCATATCAAAGCGAGGATTGATCATCAGATCTATTATTCCGAAAGTGTTTACATTTTATTTCTTCAGGCAGAGTCTGTAATCAGGCCAGGTAGCCTCTGGATTCATCCTTCTTTTGGAAGGTGAGATATCCGGTGAATGCCCATACAGTAGATCTCTGTACGAGAAATAATTTGTTCTCACGAATTTTAGATCAGAGGCAGTTGAGTTTTGAGCCAGAGGAAGTTGGTGCTCAAGGATAAACTCAGAAACATAAAGTGTGAGAATGGAGACAGTATGCCCGAGTATCTCACGAATTTCACCCAATGTCGGGATGAGCTGGGAAGTGTGGGGGTGACTGTCGATGATGAGGACTTGGTGAGCTTGGCTCTACTTGGTCTTCCGAAGAGTTGGCATTCCTATCAGGACTCTGTCAATGGTCGGGAGAAATTGCCAGGATGGGAGAGACTTTGGTCAGATCTTGTGCAAGAGGAGATCAGGCGAAGCACCAGGGACAGTTCTTCATCTACGCATGATGAGGAGAACTTTGCCTTAGCGAGTAAGGCGAAGAAGGGGAAGGAGAAGGTTTCTCTTTCTAAATCCAGTTCTTCCAATGATGGGAAGAAGGGTGACAAATCGAACGTGCGATGCTTTCGTTGTCATGAGGTGGGCCATTATGCCTCAAATTGCCCACGGAGGAAATCCAAGAAGGGATCCGGGGAAGGATCTAAAGGTGAGGCACTTTCTTCACATTTTGAGTTGGATTTAACACTCTTCGCATGCATGGTTTCATCCATGATGGGAAGTGGTCGGTTTCTTGATAGTGGAGCTTCTTTCCACATGACCGGCGACAAAAGTTTGTTCAGTACTTTGGAGGAGAAAGATCTCTAGATACTCATAGTGATGGGTAATGATGAGAAGTATAGTGTCTCAGGTGTAGGCACGGTTATTTTTCAAAGGGAGCATGGATCTTGAATTACCTTGATCGATGTCAAGTATGTACCAGGACTGAAGAGAAACTTGGTGTCGATCGCGATGCTGGAAGACAGAGGCTATGATGTAGTCTTCAGAGAGGGAAAGGTTTTCC
>APFE031243151.1:16810-36172 GCA_000404065.3 Pinus taeda
TGATAGCACATTATGAGGATACAAAGAAAAACACCTTCTTTAGCCAATTGATAAATCTCAAACAAAAGGGTTCAATGGTAGAGCACATTGAGGACTTCAAAAAATTGAATATAAGAGTAAATGATATTCCAAAGAAGCAAAGGATTGATGTCTTCATAGGGCCTTTAAAGGATAACATTCAACATGAGGTTCATCTTTGGGAACCTAATTCATTAGAGAAGCCATTCAAGTTGGCAAGAAAAAATGAAAGCGGAATTACGGAAACAAGGAATCCCACCACTCACAACTATAAATATGGAAGTGTTTTTCCTCCTAGCCTTCCACAGCGTACAAGGTTTAAACCACAACAATTGGAAGAAGAAAGAGAAAAAGGGCTTTGTTACATTTGTGATAACAAATACTCTAAAGGTCATAAGTGTGTTGAGAAGAAATTATTTTACATAGATTGTGAAGAGGAGGAAGAAAGGGAACAAGAAAAGTCAAAAGAAGAGGATATACACCAAGAACCAACCCTAGGAAAAGAAGAAATGAATCCGACCATCTCTTGTACTACATTGGCAGGAATTACCACCCCTAAAACTCTCAAGATAGAAGGACATATCAAGAAGAAGAAGGTTGACGCAGTGAAATATCAAGAAGAAAAGGATCAAGAAACGTTAAAAAAAAAATGATACTCACCAGGAACCAACCCCAGAGAAAGAAGAAATGAGTTTGACCATATCTTGTAATGCATTGGAAGGAATTACCACTCCTCAAACTCTCAAGATAAAAGGACATATCAATAAGAAAAAGGTTCAAGTAGTGAAACATCACATCAAGCATCAACAACAAGTTCTCCAACTTTTAAAGGATAACCTCACCTTGGCGCAAAATCAAATGAAACAACATGCAAATCAACATCCTAGCCAAACAAGTTTTGATATAGGTGACTAGGTATTTTTACAACTACAACCATACAAACAAATGTCCCTCAAGCAAGATAAGAAGGATAATAAATTATCACAAAAGTACTATGGTCCTTATCAAGTGCTGCAAAAGATTGGTACCATGGCATACAAATTGGAGCTTCCTGCATCTTCTCAAGTGCCCCATTTCTCCATGGTTCATGCTTAAAGAAGGTTATAGGTGACAAGGGCCCAATTCAAACAATGTTGTCAGAACCTGATGAGGAAGGAAAAATCATATTTGAACCTAAAGCAGTTATGAAAACAAGAACCCCATAGATACGAAATCGATCAATTTCATAGTATATCATCAAGTGGAAGAACTTACCCGCTGAAGATTCCACATGGAAGGACGAGAATTTTATACAGAAGCATCGAGAACTACTCAAGCATTTAGGACAACACTTTTTAAAGGAGAGGGGAATATTAGGTCCCTATACTACTAATGTAACCCCTTATTGTTATTAGTGCAACCCCCTTGTTATATCGTTGTGCCCATGTAGTTCCCATATTGTTATTATTGTGCCCCATAGAAGCCCACTCTTGTTATTGTTGTGCCCTTACATTATTATTGTTAGGTCGGCTCTGATTATATTATGACCCCTTAGACTACTATATATAGAAAGGAGGTCTTGTCATTTGTATCATCCAAGAATGTTTCATTTTGTAGTGTAAAGGAGGTTGCCTCCTCGAAGAGGCTCATTTCTAAGGCGTTTATCTCTCTTTTCTATCTATTTTCGAATTGGTTTCATAACATTTATGACACCTGATAACCCTTAGCAGAATGGGGTGGCCGAGAGGAAGAACATAAGCATAGTAGGGGTAGTGAAGGAAATGTTGCATGATCAGGGCCTGCCACTACATTTGTGGGTTGAGGCATGCAACATAATGGTTTATGTTCAGAACTATAGCCCACATCAAATACTTGAGATGAAGACACTAGAGGAGGCTTATTTTGGTAAGAGACTAGATGTTGGTCACTTCAGGATTTTTGGGTCATCGGTATATTTACATGTGAACAAATATGCATGGAAGAAGCTTGATCTGACACCAGAGTTGGGGATATTTGTGGGGTACACTGATACACCTCACAACTAACGGGTGTACTTGCCGACCAATAGGATGACAGTGGTTCGCAGGGATGTCAAATTCGATGAGAGAAGACCATGTGAGTTTCCCTTGAGAGGGAGCTTGAGCTACATGTGGATGAGGAGATTTAATCTCCCAAGGTTGAGGAGCCTTAGATTCATGCATAGCAGCCACATGTAGAGGATCCAGGACTAGAGACATCCACTTAGGCAGAGTCTTCCAAAGAGGAAATAAAATGCACTAGAGAGGCTGACAAATTGTTGGATGATGCATGGGGGAATGTGGGAGCACCCACTTCTCAGCACAGGTAGAGGAGGTCACCTGAGAGGTACACTGGATACATGGCTCTTATGGGAAAATGTGTTGTGACATAACCATATTCCTTTAATGAAGTAGTGCAACAGTCGGTTTGGGTTGATGCCGTGGTGGAGGAGTATGACTCCATAGTTCATAACAGTTTTTGGGATGTGGTCTCGAGACCAAAGGACAAGTTAGTGGTGAGTTCCCATTGGCTTTACAAGGTAAATAAAGCTGCAGATGGTAACATGGATAACCATAAGGCTAGATTTGTGGTCCGTGGCGTTTCACAAGTAGAGGGGATTGACTATGATGAGGCCTTTGCTCGTGTTGCAAGGTACTAGTCAATCAAATCTATAATGGCACTATCAGCACAGATGGGTTGGAAGATACATCATATGGATGTGAAGACAACATTCCTTAATGGCATGATTGAGGAAGAGGTGTACATAGAGTAGCCTAAAGGTTTTGAAACCTTTGACCATGAGTCACATGTGTGCCATCTCAAGAAATTGTTGTATGGGCTGAAGCAAGCACCTCGTTCTTGGTACACCATGATAGATAGCTAATTCACCAGGTTTGGCTTCATGAAGAGTGAAACAGATGCGAACCTGTACCACATAGTGGTGGAAGGTAAGTTGTTCATCATTGTACTTTATGTTGATGATCTCATACTGATAGGTGATGATCTCTTGATCAAATATTGCAAGGAGGACCTTTCAGGAGAGTTTGAGATGAAGGACATGGGGCTCATGCATTACGTTCTTGGCATGGAGGTATGGCAGGGAGATAGGGACTTGTTTGTGTCTCAGGGCAAGTATTCCAATGAGATACTGGAGAGATTCCTCATGGAGAGTAGCAAACCCATGGAGACTCCTCTAGTAGGTAACTAGAGGAAGGAGGATGCTACTTCAAGGGAAGTAGTAGAAGCTACTATTTATAGGCAACTTGTGGGTTCACTCATGTACTTTGTGAAAAAACGACCAGATATGTGCTATGCAGTTGTAGTGGTTGGGCCTATCAAGTTGTATTGAAAGGCGACAAAGCATGTGTTGAGATACCTTAGGGGCACTTCTTAGTATGGATTATGGTACATACGGATAGAGGGAGTGAAGCTTCAAGGCTTCACCGATGCATATTGGGTGGGGAGTCGATCCAACAAGAAGAGCACATCAGGAGGGATCTTCAATATTGGGTAAATGACAGTTTCTTGGTACAATAGGAAACAGAGATCGGTTACACTCAGTTTGATAGAGGCTGAGTACATGGTTATGATTCAGGCAACATGTGAGGCCATCTGGATGAGGAAGATCCTGGTTAGTTTGTTTGGTCAACAGATGGATCCAACTATGATTTACTGCGATAATCAGAGTTGTATCAAACTATATGAAAAATTAGTTTTTCATGATTGGTCCAAGCATATTGATATTTGATATCATCATCTTAGATATTTTTTGTTGAGGTGGATTATGATGTTAGAGTACATTCCCACATAGGAGCAAGATGCTGACATTTTGATAAAGGCATTGTCAATATGTAAATTCGAGTTTCACAAAGACAGGATCAGGGTCGCTGATAATACCTTTCCTGTTGAGAGGGAATGTTAAGAAATGGCAACAAGAAGTTCCAGTTTAATTTTTCCTTGAATTAAACTGAGAATTAAAATCAAATTCTATTCTCATAGAAACTTGTAAATAGTTAATTAATTGTAATTAACTTAATTAGCTTAGGAATTTTGATTTGGAATCCTTTCTCAAGTAATGTATATGTTCTCCCTATATTATAGGGGTCCAGGATGAGTTAATTGTGAGTTGTAATTAGATAACTTAGTTTACTAAGTTAAGTTCAGTTAAATTAGTTCCAAACTGTTTGAGGAACTAATAGTGAGTTAATAATCAGTTGGTGCACTAATGAATTAACTAGTGCTACTCCAATTAACTGAAGATTCCCTCATCATAAACTCGTGCATGTTGATTCTAAGAAAGACCTAGTTGAGACTAGAGTGTAGGGACATTGTACTATCAATTGTATGATTTACTAAGTTGTATAGATCATGCATGCAATCAGGAACTGAACCTAGAAAGGATTGCACAGTTTTGGATTCACTGGTTTCCCATTAATATGGGCTAATCAACCATAGGAATTATGCAAGGAAATAGGGACTTGGAGAGCTGAAAAATTGGGTAAGTGTTGGCCAAGAGCTTGCTTGTGGGTTGAGGATTGATTATACCGAGTGCTAGGATTGTTCTTGTGAGAACAAGAATTGTATTATCATCTTGGATTTCTGATATATGCAATACTATAGTGGGGTTTTGAGTTGTGGCTTTCCCTGGATATTTATTGTGTTATGTATACTTGATTATCTTCCTCTTGTCGATTATTGTTTTCATCGTATTGGCTTCCACTAGTTTAAAGTAGAAGTATATTCTTATCTTTTTCTTTAGTACATTGCATGAGCTTGTGAATCTACAGGATTTTCTATAGAAAAATTATACTCTAAAAATCTTAAGCTCATGAGCTACACTACCCTTCCCAACTCAAAACATTTTGATTGTGTTGAATATTATGTTGTGTTCAACTGAGAAGGTATAGAGGGGACCATGTTTGTTCATGGGGTAAGTGGAAAGTCCAAAGTAATATGCACGATGAATCAATACTCCCTGAAGAACCAAGGCCCTGTACAGAAGAAGTTAAATAAGATAGAGAAGTCGGAGTTCAACCAGTGAGTTGCAAAGTGTTGTATCCACTGCAACACCCTCCAAAATTTTGGCTTACACTCAAATTTCAGAACCTTCCTTAGTCTTGTCATTTGTTGTTGCAAACACTAGAGCTCATTTCATGAGCTTCCTCAAAGTTCTTTTGCCCCTTTTGCATGTTCGATTAACTATCGTATTTTAACATGCTTGATTATCATAAAATGTTTTTGGACCTTTTCTGATGGTTTCAAAGATCAGTCTTTGTGTATTTGAGTTATCCCAACCATGTAAACATTTTTTGCATCCATAAAAAAGACTTGAGCCTTGTCGCACAAGTTTCATCACAGTCATCCTAAAGCCTATCTTAAGGGTCACACTTATCATATCTTGTTATGAGGCATTCACACAGAGGGGATTTCTTTGTTTGTAAGTCTTGATGATATATGTTTTCGTGTCACAAAACTATGCTAACTATGTGATCATAGTCAAAGTTCATCATAAGTCCATCTCACATCCCACACAACAATTTTCGGAAAACCTTCCCAATCGGGAAACTCAGCTTCATTGATCCCTGACTAAACTCCAAACTACATAGTATCAACCCTCTAGGATGTGACCTTACTTCTTGGAACTATGCAGTGCATAGTCCCTATCCTCTAGGGCTCCTTCTCTATGCAATTCCTGAACCCAGCAGCCTCCCTTGACCTCCAGAATTGCATAGTTGTGTCTCCAAAACAACATTGAACTACGCATTTCACATCCTCAACCCTAAATCCTTTTCCTTGCCTACTGGAACTAAGCAGTGTGCAAAATCCTAACCTCCCATGATCTCTAGAATTTTGCAAAAGATTCCTCCAATGAATCTTCCCTTAGTCAAACCCCACTACCTCCAGAAACTACACAGTTCTATATCTCAAGCCTCCATGAGCTACGCATTGTGAAATATTAGAGCCCAAGATATCCCCTTATCTCCTTGAACTACACGATGCATAATCACTGGGCCCTTTCCCCCAGTCTGTGACTTGTCCCAGGCTCATTTCATGGATAGGAATGCATTATCTTAGACTAGGGTATTTTCGGATTGATGTCATCCCATCATGAGTGAATTGCAGGAACAGGTATAGTATCAAGTCATGGAAATATGATGAATAGGGAAAAGCAGGGAAGCATGCTTAAAGACTATCTTACAACTGAACTCACAGGTGGATCAATCAAGAAGAAGTAAAGGGACACAATTTTGCAACCACATCCAAGACTAAAAGATCATTGAAGACTATGCATCATCAATCCATGTGGAGGTGAAGAGAAAGCATATCCAAGAAGAAATTAAACACTTAGCAGCAACATTGACTTGACATTGCCACATCATAAAGAAGTCCATGTCATTAGTGTCATTTCATGTCTTGGCATGAGTGGTCATACACCATACCATTATTGTGGACCATGTATATTGTATTAAAATGTATTGTAAAGTGGAATTCCAAAGGACACACATGAATATGAAGATTCATGTAAGTTTAAAAGTCATACGAATTCAAAGAGTCATGAACGCAGTCAAAGAGTAACAAGGGGTTAGCATCACCCCTTGGCTATATATGCCCCCTCATTGTATGAGCAAAGGACTTTTCACCTTGGATCCTCCTGCAAAGAATCATAGAGATCAACTAGTTCTTTGAGGAGAAAGGAGTGGCTCTAATGTCCCACTACTGGGGCTAGTGATGCACATAGTAAACATGTGTCTTGGAAATATTTCCTAATAACATAATCCTTTTCAAGTCAACACGTTCTTCATTCATGGACTATCAATGTTTGTAAGACTATTCTGTGGATGTTTGTATTTCATGTTTTCTTTCACATGTACTTAGATAGTTGAACTATTTCAGTTATTTTAGTGCTTATCTTATTGAGAATGTGGTGTAATGGTGTTTATCATTGTCCCATCCTTGTGGAATATTCTGTGGGATACTAGAAAAATATTTTCTTGTTTATTGGTTGTAACGACCGTCGCATATGTTGTGGATGATTCCACTAGATGTTAGATGGACCTTTCTGGTTCATGTGTGTCTCTTCCTAGGGTGGTACTATTACCTCTCACTTAGAGACTCACTTTTCTCTCCCCCTTTGTAGTAAAAGAACTTTGACACATTTTCACTGCAAACTCATTGGGCACACCTCCCTTTCTTTTCAAAGACAAAATTGCATCACTCCCTTGTGCTGAAAGCTAGAGATAAGGAAAATCTTTAAGGATTCAACAACTGGGCTTTTATAACATATGGGACTCCTACACCAAATGGTGTGAGGTCTGTTTGGGACTTCATATCGAGGAGATCCCCTGAATTTTGGAAGGTCTAGTATCGTCAACAGTGTCCTGCCTCCTTAGGCAAGGCACTGGTTATAGGAAAAGGAAAGTGGTAATCAATCAACACACCATCAACTTGAATTGTAACAAAACAAAATCTTATACTATAGAAATTCAAATTACAATTATAAAGTAGTTGATTCTCTCCTTCTCTCAAAATGTCTCCATATATTGGTGTTTTATTAGCATGGTCTTTTATACATACTATCAAATTTCTAAAATAAGTCAAAGATTCAATGGATAATCAAAGATTCATCTATGTGACAAGTGGAAGTTAGGTCATGCTTACCTTGTTGAGCGACTGATTTCCTTTGTCACTTTATTCTTTAGGAAATTGGTTGGTTCATTGATTTGAGTTATCTATCAGAGAAAGATGTGAACATGAGATGATATGATGTACCATTTGTCTAGAATTGTAGCAAATTTCCCAAATTGTCAATTGAATCAGAATTGTAGTAGTGGTCTCTGGAGTGAATTGCAACAGCAATGTTGATGTTAGTTGTAGCAACATTGTTGTGTGAAATGCAACAACAAGGGGTCCCAACATGACTAGCAACACTTCAAAGTTTCATCATGAGTGGTATCACTTCGAACTTGCAACACTTCATAATTGTAGCACTATACTAGAACCAAAATTTGTAGTAGCACCTATATCATAGCAATGAGTTGCAATGGCGTATTGATGGTGACTTACAATGCTTGTGTCCTGCTCCTGTTTAAATGTACCTATCCATTTATACCTTTCGAATACCATTGGATAGCATAGAAAGGTAATTATCTCCTTAAACACATAAGAATGAGAATTAAAATGTAATATTATGAGTATAAATGTACCTTGATCAAAATGCATCTTCATGAGAAAAATGGTTGTTTGGATGAGATGAAAATGAGAAAAATGTGTGCAAAAAGGTCTTAGGTGGGTGCTAAAACTCCAATGACTCATGTGTATAATAATAGCCTTTCATTTTGTCAACTTCCCTTCAGTAGGGAAGTTCTTCTTTTCTGGAAGTAGTTTAGTCTTTCTCGTGTTTTGTTGAAGGCAACTAGATCATTGGGTGGTGAAATTTGAGGCCACCTAATGGTTTCCACAACTCTCCATACACTTAAGGTATTGGTATACTCTCTTTAGAGCCACTACAATTTTGAGGTGCTTGAATGGATATTTTCTACATATATCTTCTATGGATTTTTCCCAACATCCAATACACCCGTTTATAGTTATCCTTGATAGTATTTTAATATATGCCTTGCAATATTCAATGGCCTCTTTCCTATTTTGAGATATAAATTTTACATGTCTTGGGGAGTTTACCCATCTATAATGTATAAGGAGGACATACTTAGGTCTATAGTACTTCCTTATAACCCACAAATTGCATTTAAAATTGTATTTAGCCCCCTAATGAGCAATTTTCCAATCAATGTGCTTGTTTAAGAAATATGCAAAAGCTCAATTGAACAGCCCCTACAAAATGATTAGGGTTCTAGATGTGTTCATGATGCGGTAGAATGTTTTGTTTGTAGAGATCACACAGTAAATTATTTTCTTCATTGATGCATGCATAATAAGCCTCCATGAATATAATTGGGGATATGATCTCATATGGATTGGATTTCATTAGAATATTCCTCTAGAACATGAAGTATTTCTCCAAGTACATGTTTTACATAGGGAAAGAGATTTGTCGCTAAGCACAGATTCCACTAGTAGCCCGAGATAGGTCTTCTCAAATTCTAGCTTATCCACCTATTTCTAGAGTTGGTAGTCTTCATGGTCTATTTTTTCATTCCATTATTCCATTGATCCCATCTGGATCTATGGAATTCCAATTTCACAACCCATCTATCTTTGAGGTTCCTGATAAGCTACTGGTGTTCCTTGTTGGGCATTACATTTTCCTCGTACAAAGTTGTATTCCTTTACACCAATCCTCTTTAGCTTTCTCCCAATGGTCTAGGAGGTTCACTTGGACTTCTTGATACTCCATCACAATGGGATTTCTTTGAATAGCATGTTCTATCATCCCAGGACCTTTTTGTTATGTTTGAATAACCTTGTCTTGGGTTTCTTTCTTAATTATTTTTCTTTGGTTGTATCCCTTTCCTTTAGAAGAGGTTCTTCCCCTATTTCTTTTACAACAAGAAAACCTACTAGCTAAGCAAGGAAATCCAACTTTTCAAAGGGCCTATCTCCCCTTATTCCACTCCTTAATAGTTTTATTAAGGTTTTCAGGTTTCTATTTTTCGTTTCAAGCATTATATTTTTCTAAGAAGAGATGTATAGAAAGGCATAAAGAAAAGAATACCTATTTTTTTATTCTACTTCCTAACCTTCAACTCTTGTTTAGAAATAGCTTCATTTACTTCTGTTGATGTGTTAGGTTTGGTATTTTGTTCTTCTACATGTTGTTCCATATCAATTTCCATAGTTGCAATGAGGCCTTCACTAGGTTTCCCCTTATTCGTTCTTGTGTTGCAGCAAGATTTTCAACTTTGTTTCCCCTTGTTGGTTCTTTTGTTATAAAAAGGGTTTTAGCTAGGTTTACCCATACTAGTTCATATGTTACAGCAAGGGTTTCATCTTCCATCTCTTCATCCAACTTTATTCCCTTAAATTCATTTCCTTCTCCCATTACCCCTCCTGGTTCTTGTGTGGCAACAAAGGTTTCTTCCTCCATTTCCCTTACTTTCAATTGTACAGCAACAAAGGCTTCTTCCTCTTATGCTACAACATATTCATTTTTTTCTTCCAACCTTGTTGGTTCTTGTGTAGTAGCAGGGTTTTCTTCCTAAGTGGTTGAATTTGGGATCGACTCTTCCTTTTTGGTGTATCTTGTCCTCTTTCTCCAAAATGTTTCCACATACACGGGCCACTTTATCATTCACCTCAGCCTATTCATTGGAAACATGCTCCCAATAATTTCCACATCACTTTCATGGTTGGTTTCTTCTTGTTTCAAAGATGGAGCATGGTTGTATTCTACCACAAGAGTTGTAGAAAGGACCTCTTCTTTTAGAATTGTAGCAAGTTATTTCTCAGTTGTAGCTTTAGGAATTGTGGCAGTCTTAGCCTCCAGAGTTGCAGAAAGGCTTAATTTTGTTGAACTTGTAGCGACTACATATTTAGGTAGAGTTGCAAAAACTACTTCTTTAATTGATTCCCTTTGCTATGTCACTCTAAACATGAATTACCCTACGTAGTGCATGCTCAACTAGGAATTTTATGAAGTTGTGATGCAAGAGGGTCTCCATAGTGTGGCTATACCTTTGAACAATATTTATCATGGTTTGAAATTGTTCTATAGAGAAAGAAAGGTATGTTAATAAACATGTCGTACCTCAGGTGATCCAACAACCTCAAATATTTCAAGTACACTATCTCATAATGAACCCCGCATGTGACACATACCTATGTACTAATATGATTACATCTCCACAAGGACATGGTAACAATTTCTGATCAAACCTAGTGCCTTTCCCTACAAAAACCTCTCTAAGCTCAGTATTTTATTCCATGCTTTATGATTTTGGCCTCCTCCTATAGTACCATTTCTTCCCATTTTGACTGTCATGTAACTTATGCAATGATGTCTTCATTCACCTACACTATTTTCCATCCTACCACAGACTTACTATCTCTAAAATTCAAGGCAAATTTCAAGACTACATCATCATCGTATCTCTAGAGCTTGTGAACATACTCAATCCATCATCCATTATGGAAAATATGCCAAATGTGGTCATATGCCTACATTAACAATGTCTTTGTGGTATCCCTTCAATTCAATAAGCCTCCCATCTTTTCTCTCTATCATCAAAGCTCTGTCATTTTGTGGCAATGAGGTTTAATGAACATTTTTAAAGGGGAATTGGAGTTGCGGTTTCCAATTATGAGGGAATGATTGTTTGATGGTAGGATTATGTCATAAGTCATTAGTGGCAACAATTAATTCATGCAATCAAATCATTGGTCAATTCAAGCTATGCCAAATTAGTTCCATTCAATATGTAGTCAGGAAACATACCTTTTAACTTACCATGAGTGGTCACTTCCTTCTAGATTGGTGGAAAGAGTTTTTATGTCTCGTACCTACATCATGTTGTGGTATTGGCCTTGAAAAGACAACTACAATCCTCATTGGCATAATATTTGCAGCACTTTGGCCATTGAGCCAAAGTTTCATCCTAATCTGATCATGGTGTCACAACAAGTGTTGTTCCCATCCAAATCAATCAATGAATTTGTGGCAGTGGAGTTGCAACAATAAAATTATAGTAATGGAGTTACAACAATGGTGTTGCAGAAATAGAGTTGCAACACTCAAGTTACAACAATGGAATTGTGGTAATTGAGTTGCAGCAATGGAGTTGTAGCGCTCAAGTTGCAACAATGGAGTTGTAGCAATTGAGTTGTAGCAATCGAGTTGTGGAACTCGAGGCTCCCTTGCATGTCCTGGAAAACAATTTATTAGTAATTCAAATATTATTCCATAAATTTCATTAGTAGAAGCACCATTATTTTATTAGAATAGGCTAGCTTGCACATAACATGCACCCAGTTTATGCCCCTAAGGGTTTTCATACATTGTAATTATTATTTTTTCTTTTTTTGGAATAGAATGGAATGTGAGAATGATTCATCTAGCATGGATTTCTCCCTTACAGACAATATCCAAGTTGTTATCTAGCCATCCATCATTTATTTTCCTCAAGAAGTCTTCCTTTGATAAGGATCTATGATATAGCTGAAGCCTAATTCTCTTTAACATTAGGGGTTTCTTATCTTCATCAATTATATGAAGTTTGATGGCTCCATTATCATACATAGTGTCAACCTCATAAGGTTTGAGCCATCGAATGCAAAACTTTCCTTTGAAATTTTTGAAATTGGAATTAGATAACAAAGCCTAGTCTCCACCTTTAAAAATGTTCTTCTAGATGAACTTGTTGTGCGATTGAGCTCTATGATGTTGTATCATTGATGTTTGGTGTAATACAACCTGTCAAATTTTATCTAGTTCATTAATACGGAGGATTGTCTACTTATAAGATTTAGACAAGTCTATTCCAAGTTGTATATCCATTCTAAGTGTTTGGATCTTTTTCTCAATTGGAAAATGTACTCTCTTCCCATATACTAATTCATACTAAGTGCAACCAATGGTAGTCCTCCAAGTCATCTGGTGGGCCCATAAAGCCTCAAGGAGTTAGTCACCCTAATCCTTAAGGAGTGATCTAGCAACCTGGTGATAATAGCCTCAATAATTTTATTCGTCCCTTCCACATATCCATTGACCTAGGAATAGTATGGCATTGTGTCCTTTTATTTGACCTTATAAGTATCCATTACTTATTTAATGAGCCTTGAAATGAATTGAGATCCTCCCTCGGTAAGTATTTCCCGAGGTATCCCAAACCTAGTGGAGATCTCTTTGTGAAGAAACTCCACAGATTCTTATTAAGTTGCAGTCATGAGTTCCTTAGCATCATCCATTTTGTGACATCATTTATGCATACTAGGATGTAGGAGTTATGATGGGAATGAGAATTGATTATTCCAACATTATTAAATATCATTTCATAAAGGGATCAAGTACCAATTGTCGTTGTAGCGACATCTTGTCTTACTACACCAGTTTTTGCATGTGTTGACAATTGTTGCATATCTTCACATATTTCTTGGAATCTTCAAATATAGAGGGCCAGTTGTACCTTTGATGAAGTACTTTTTACTCAATCCTCTTACCTGCAATGTGCTCCCCACAAGGATGATCATCACAAGAATTCAATACCTTGTAGATCACATCTTATCCTAAACATATATGAATGATAACTGTCTTCTAATTAAAATTCCCAAGGGAGGATGAGGTAGCCTATCTAACTAACGTAGGAGCATAAGGCTTGAAGGAAAATTCGAGGAATTATTCCAAAAATACAAAAAACTATTACACGTAAATGAGTGGGATCCTTTAGCCATCAATTTCCATGTTTTCCTAGTTAAGCATTGTGCTAGAATATAGGATTTAATCATTGTGTAATAAATTTTAGTTAGTTAACTGTAGTGGAGATTCTCGAGGAGAATGTCTCATAGGACAGATAGGGTCAATCAATTTTAGCCTTTGAATTAGGATATGGTTGTTAGGATGAACCAGTACTTATGTAATTTTCACACTATTGTAAGAGGATTTTGACTGTTGAAGAAAAATGGCTTTCTTGAAGCAAATCCAATAAATTGGGAAAATTTAGTCACTTTGTATGTGAATGAGAAATTCCCTGTCAAATCTCGAAGGATGATCTCCTTTGACACCTCTATGTTTGTTGTGAAATTAGGAGTTTATTTGGTGTTCTGTGAGATTGAATGAAATTGTGTTTTTTGTGTCAAATTCTGTGTTTTTTAACTGTGTTTCTCGTAAATTTCTTAAGTTTCTCGATATGTGGAAACCCGAAGAGAGTCCTAGTGGTCCTCGGTTATGAAGCTCTAAGCTTCATTTTCATCTGCCAGCTCATGGAGCGGATGGTCGAGATCAACGGAGTAAGACCAAGGATGCAATGGCTTGAAGATTGATTTTGGACTATTAGATCTCGGTTGAGATAGATCTATGGTGTTTGGGCAAGGAAGTTACTTGACAATTAATGAGTAGAAGTGGGTTGGAGAAACCCACAAGTGGATTTCGAGTGGAGGAAAGGCCATAAATGGTAATTCCCCATTGGCTCTGATTCCACACACATAGTGACACATAACAACGAGGTGAGAAAGGGAAACTACTCTTCGGGTAGATTTGGAGTGCACAAGTTAACCGACCAAAATACGTGTGATTCGTTAGATCTGGTGGAGTGAGATTGACGGTTGACAAATGAGGAGAAAGTTTTGAAGTCAGGAAGTGATGTGACTGTTGGATCTTGAATAGATCAACGGTGGAGAAGTGCTGACGAATATTTAGAAGGGCGGATTTCAAACTTTATTGAATTGTGGTTTGTGTTACCGTTGGGTCCGGATTAGTGGAAGTTTAGCATAACTCTGTGAATTTTGGAGGGGTCTACTAGCTTAGAGGAAGCTTAAAAGTTGTCAGTGGATGAAAGAGATCCCATTGGACCAACAATTACACCTGCAAACAGAGGTAGAAGACATAGTCTCACAATTTGGTAGATTAACACTCCTACATGTACCTAGACTGCCACCATTAGTGGTATCAGAGCCACCTGTTGACACTGAATTGAATCTTAGAAGCAAGATAAGGAAGTCCAATATGGATTTTAGAGTTGGAAGAGGATGAGGATGTGGTAGAAGAGGAAGGCTAGTTGCAAATGCTAAGGTGATAGAAGCTATGCAACAGATGCAAGCTAGATTAGAATCATTAATAGCAAGGAGAAATATAGATCATGGAGATGTTAGTGAGCCTAAGGTTGAAAATGAAGAAGAGGAGGAAACTATAGTAGTTACTCCTGAGATGAGATTCTCCCAATCAGTGTTGAGATCCACAACTAGGCCAAAAATTGAGGTTTCAATATTTCAGGAGGATTAAATCTAGAAGAATTGAGAGACTGGATTAATGACATGGAGAAATTCTTTGATTATGAAGAAACAGAAGATGAGAAGAAAGTAAAGTTTTTTGTCACCAAGCTAAAAGGACATGCAGCACTTTGGTGGGATGGAGTGTAGGCAGAAAGAAAAATTCTTGGCAAAAAAGCAATCAGAAATTAGAATAGGATGGTAGCAAAGCTAAGAAGTAAGTTTTTACCAAGTAATTATTAGCAAACCTTGTTCAGACAGATGCAAAATCTTAAACAGAGATCTATGACAGTGAGAGAATATATAGAGGAATTCTATAAGGTAAGTACAAGAGATGGAAAAACTTAGGATACATATGAGAAGGTGGCTAGATATGTGAATGGTCTTAGGATGGACATTCAAGATGAGATAAGTATATTGTCTCCTAAAATAGTAGAAGAAGCTTATCAAATGGTACTGAAAGTTGAAGAAAAACTCATGAGGAAGTAGTGTGCCAGAGGAAGAGGTAATTTCCAAGGAAAGGGAAGTCAAGGTGGTAGAGGAAGATCTACAGCATCTAGAGATGAAGCTAGCAATAGCTCAAACTAGCATACAACCACAAGAGGTGATGTAGGTGGCAGAGGGAGTTTTTCTAGAAGAAGAGGAGGCAGAGGAAGAGGAAGAGAATTTAGATGTTATAGGTCTAACAAGTTGGGACAGAGAGCTTTTGAGTGCCCAGAGAATGCAGGAACAAGTCAGAGGAACGAAATTGTTGCTCAAGTTGAGGAAGAAGCAACAACAATGACAGAGGAAGAAAATGTACCAGAGAGAGGAGAATCTTTGGTAGTCAATAAAGTTTTGCTCAAGCCAACAAATGAGATAGTTGAACCATCACAACGAAAGAATTTCTTCAGAATAGTGTGAAAGGTTCGAGGGAAATGCTATCAGATGATCATTGATATTGGCAGCACTGATAATTTGGTCTCTACAGAAGTGGTAGAGAAATTGAAGTTGAAGACAATGAAACATCCAACACCTTACAAGGTGTCATGGTTACAAAATGGGAATCAATTGTTATTGAATGAACAGTGTGAAGTGGAGTTGCAGTTGGGAAAATATAAGGATAAAATTGTATGTGATGTGATGCCTATGGATGTGTGTCACATATTTCTTGGGAGACCTTGGCAATATGACAGAGGAGCTATGCATGATGGGAAAAGAAACACCTACAAGTTTGGTAGAGATGGTGTCAATCATACATTATTGCCTATGAAAGAAGAGGATGCATCATGTAAGAAGACTGATCCAAAAACTCTATTACTAGGAGGAAAGGAATATTTACAGTAGATTGAAGAAAATGAGGTAAATTTTGCTGTAATTTGCAAGCCCGAGGTAATAATGACATCTACTAAAGTTTATGATTTACCCATTCAAATTCAAGAAATGTTGGACAACTATTTTGATATCATTGTTGATGATTTGCCTAATGAGTTACCACCCATCAGAAGGATTAGCCATCATATAGATTTGATTCCAAGAGAAAATCTACCAAACAACGTAGCTTATAGAATGACTCCCACAGAAAATGAAGAGGTTAGAAAGCAAGTTCAGGAACTACTTGAGAAAAGACTGATCAGAGAGAGTTTGAGTCCTTATGCAGTACCAACAGTGTTGAGTCCAAAGAAAGATGGAGGCTAGAGAATGTTTACTAATTCAAGAGCCATCAATAAAATCACAATTAGATATATATTTCCTTTACCTAGAATTGAAGATTTGATGGATTGTTTGAGTGGAGCAAAGTATTTTACAAAACTAGATCTTAAGAGTGGGTATCATTAGATAAGGATAAGTGAAGGGGATGAGTGGAAAACTGCTTTTAAGACAAATGAAGGATTGTATGAATGGAGAGTAAATGCCTTTTGGGTTGTCAAATGCACCAAGTATGTTTATGAGACTCATGAATGAAGTTCTTAAAGAGTTTATTGTTAAATTTGTAATAGTATATCTGGACAATATATTAGTTTATAACAGGTCTAGGGAGGAGCAGATGAGACATTTGAATTATGTCTTATAAAGGTTACAGCAGGAGAATTTATTGCTGAATTTGAAGAAATGTTCATTCATGAAAGAGGAATTAGTGTATTTGGGTTTTGTTATTTCCATGGAAGGGTTGAAGATGGATCCAAAGAAGATCAAGGCAATCATGGAGTGGCCTTCACCTAAAAGTATCTTTGAGGTAAGAAGTTTTCATGTTCTTGCTAGTTTTTATAGGAAATCCCTAAAGAATTTTAGTAAGATCAATGCTCCTATTGTTTAGACTATAAAGAAGGATAAGCAACCATTTAGATGGACTGTGGAAGCAGAAAAGAATTTTTAGTTGTTGAAGAAGAATACCACTGAAAAACCTATTTTGACTCTACCTGATTTTAGTAAACTTTTCCAAGTGAAATGTGATGTCAATGGAGAAGCTATTGGAGGTGTTTTAAGTCAGGAAGATAGACCCATAGCTTATTTTAGTGAAAAGTTGAATGATGCAAAGAAGAAGTATTCTTCTTATGATAAGGAGTTTTATGCAGTTGTGCAGTCATTGAAGAAATTGAGACATTATCTAATGTCAAAAGAGTTCATACTTTATTCAGATGACCATGCATTGCACTATATTATGCAACATCCAAAGCTTGGCCAAAAACATACCAAATGGGTAGAGTATATTTCGGGCTTCAATTTTGTCTTAAAGCATATAAATGGCCAATCAAACAAAGTTGCAGATGCTTTAAGTAGGAGAAATACATTATTTCAAGAGAGTCAATTTCAGGTGTTGGGTTTTGATTTTCTTAAAGAATTGTATGAGCAGATTTAGGTTTTAAAGAGGCATTTGAAGCTTGTAAGAATCCTATTTTGATGGATAGGAATAAATGGTTGGATTATTTCTTAGAAGATGGATAGTTGTTTCAGAGAAATTAGCTATGCATACCAAATTGTTCGATGAGGGAGAATTTAATCAAAGAGAAACATAGTGGTGGACTTGCAGGACATTTTGGTATAGGTAAGACTTATGAGCAGCTGAACATATTTTATTTCTGGGCGAAAATGATATATGAAGTGGAACATTATGTGAAAACAAGTCTATCAATATGCAAAGGGAATAAGCCAAAACTCACGTTTATATGTTCCACTACCAATTCCAGATAGGCCTTGGGATATGATAAGTATGGATTTTGTTTTGGGCTTACCAAAGACTCAAAGAGGAAATGATTCAATTTTTGTTGTAGTGGATAGATTTTAAAAAATGGCACATTTGATTCCATGCTATAAAGCTAGTGTTGTTACTCACATTGCTAATTTTTTTCAAGGAGATTGTAAGATTGCATGAGTTGCTTAAGAGTATTGTCTTAGACAGGGATTCCAAATTTGTTGGACATTGTTTTAGGACACTATGGAAGAAGCTGGGAACTAAACTGAGTTTCAGTTCTGCCTATCATCCATAGACTAATGGACAAACTGAAGTTGTGAACAAAAGTTGGGTAATATTTTAAGGAGTCTTACTGGAGAAAATCCAAAGCAGTGGGATCAAGTATTGGCATAGGCTAAATATGCATCAAATGACTTAGCTAACAGGGGTACAAGGCAATTTCATTCCATATAGTTTATGGAATGCATCCAAGAGGAGTGTTTGAGTTAAGAAACTTGGAAAAAGACGAGATGAGATGTGCAGAGGGAGAAGATTTTTCTTCAGAAATACAAGCAACACATGAATAGGTGAAACAATAGCTACAAGATAGAAACATCAAGTACAAAAACAGAGCAAACGTGAGAAGAAGAGAAGTGAACTTTGAAGTTCGAGATTTGGTTTTAGCACACTTAAGGAAGGAAAGATTCCCAAAGAGGGAGTATAACAAATTGAAGTTCAAGAAAATTGGACCATGCAGAGTATTGAGGAAATGTTCTGCAAATGCATATGAACTTGAATTACCCCCTAATGTTGGAATATCTCCAATTTTCAATGTTGTTGATTTGTACAAGTATGAAGGTGAAATTGTAGATGATACAGAAGAAGACCAAGAGACACAGGAAATTGGCTGGGTAAAACAGTTACCTATAGCAAAGGAATTGCAGCCAGAAAGGATTTTGGACAAGAAAGTTTTCATGAAAAACTAGAGGACAGGAGTACTTTCAGTATTTGGTCAAATGGAAGGATCAGCCAATTGTTGAAGCTACTTAGGTAACAGAAAACATTCTACAGAAATTCGGCAAATCTGTAGAAGAGCTCATGGACAGGAGCCCGTGAAGAACTTTGTCCTCAGGAATCTGATGCAGAAGCATAAGGCTTGAAGACAAATTCGAGGAATTATTCCAAAAAATACAAAAAAAATAATACAAGCAAAGGAGTGGGATCCTTTAGCCATCAATTTCCATGTTTTCCTAGTTAAGCATAGTGCTAGAATATAGGATTTGATCATGATGTAATAAATTTTAGTTAATTAACTG
>APFE031243153.1:0-22548 GCA_000404065.3 Pinus taeda
CTGAAGGCTCCAACCTTCACTCGTTTTCCAGCTGCTCCTGGAAGGGAGATACAACCCCCTGGCTCTTGTACTGGCCAATATGTTTACCAGTACGTAGGTGCCAGCCTACAATCATCCAAGGACCATGTTTCATCAATTTTCAGACTGGATCCATAAAACAATCACCATAGTAAATCAATCTCTGAATCACCCAATACTGAAACCCTGTCACAGTCACCAGAACACAGAACAGACTACATAACTCTGCAACAACAACCAGATCCAATAGAAACTTCAAACATCATACTTCATACTGTATACGCTACTTGGATGAACCCAACCTGCGTGTATACACGCTTTTACCAAATACAACCCGCGTGCAGATCTACAAATTCTACCTCATAACCTTGCAGCCATTTGCACATCAGAACATACCCAGATTATAACATTCATACAATAAACATGCGTCAATAGATCTAGTCTATCCATACTCAAACCATATAAAGATAATCATTCCAAGCCTTGAGATCCCAATCCATCATTCATCATCCTTCACATGAGTGCCTCCTTGGTTCAGATCAAGTAAGACATCACCAACCCCTAACCAGCATCTAGATCTCACACTTGATCAAATGTTCATCACTTGCTCACCCTTGCTCACACTTGCTCACCCCACTTGGCCTAATGATCTTCTCCTTATACAGGTTTAGGCTTCTCTCAATACCATGGTCCAAAACCATGTAGAAACAATACCATGAACCCAATACCTAGGATCGTCACTTTGGACCAAATACCATGGACCAATACCACCGACTAAAACCATGGTTTCCGACATGTACGCGCCTTTCCTTCTGAGAACCTGTGTGTGTACGTATACACTCCTTTTTCTCCGATTACCCGCATATATACGCACTTTCATCATTGTCAACCTGCGTATATCTCTCTTTTGATCTACTGCACTAGATCTGCCATCTTATTAAGTTTCCATCACCTGTATCATACCTCTGAGTGAGTTGCCATCAAGGACAACACCTGTATCATAATGCCAACATGGAAAAAAACCCATCTTCCCCATAGAATTCGAAATCCAAACATTACGAACAACACAAGAAGTTGGCTTAGATCTAACCAAGGCACAAATTAATTGATTACAGCAGATCAATGAGCTAGATGAAATCAGGCTCTCTACACTTCAAAATACTGCACTGATTCAACATCAGCGAGCTAAATGACATGATGCTCTCATTAAAAATAAAGTCTTCCATGAAGGAGACTGGGAACTTTTGTACTATTCCAGGTTTCAGGACTTTCCCGAGAAACTTCAAACTCGCTGGCTCAGGCCATATGAATTCCAGAAGGTACATGACAATGGTACCCTTACTCTAACCACTATTTATGGTTCTGGATATGCCTTTAAGGAAAATGGTCAGCGAATTCGACTTTATCGCAAACCACTTACTCGGGAATCCTTCTGCCAGCAACTACATGAAGACTCTGATACGGAAATATTGGGGGAGGGAGAGAAATATTCCTCACCTGTGATTCATTAAGTGTTTCATCTCTTTTTACACAGTATACATAATCTCTTTGTTTTATTAAATCATTTTTGTACATATTTTTTTTTAGCGGCAACAATTTTGTTATTTTTGCTGTTCCTTTTTCCAAAGGACAACATTTTTGTTCTGTTGTTCCTTTTCTAAAGGGGCAGCACCGTTTGAATTAGTTGTTCATTTTTCTTTGCTGTTCTTTTTATCCTGCGTTTCTGCTGTTCCTTTTCCAAAGGAATGGCATTTTGAATGGCATTGATTGATTTTCTGTTGTTCCTTTTCCAAAGGAACGACATTTGCGATGTTTGGTTGTTCCTTTTTCAAAGGAACGACACTATTGTTTTTTGCTGTTCCTTTTCCAAAGGAACAACATTTTTTATTTTCATTGTTCCTTTTCCAAAGGAACAACATTGGCGATTTCTGTTGTTCCTTTTTAAAGGAACATTTGTGTGTTTGTTGTTCTTTTTCCAAAGGAACAACATTTTTGATTTTTTGTTGTTCCTTTTTCAAAGGAACGACATTAGTGCTTTTTGTTGTTCCTTTTTCAAAGGAACATCTTTTTTTATTTTCTGTTGTTCCTTTTTCAAAGGAACAACACTTTTGATTCTTTCCGTTTGCATTTTTCTACTGTTCCTTCTTCAAAAGGAACACCACTTGTATTTTTTGCTCTTTCTTTTTGCAATAACAATATCCTCGTATTCCTTTTTTCTTTCCTTGCTATTCTAATTTAAGGATGCCTACTGTTCCTGCTATTTCAAGTCGCTTGGAACACAGCTATGCACTTATGCAATGGATACAAAATCACAACATACTAAAATCAGTAAACTATAAAATCGCTATTTTTCTGGGAATTTCTCTGAATTGGTAAGAGGACAGAGGGAAGGACACACTTACCCATTATCCTTGTTGTCATTATTCCACTAATTCTAATCTGATTGGTTATCTTTATCATGTGGTTCCTTTTAAATTTTCACAAATTTCTTTGATTATTATTTAGGAATAAGAACAAAGGGTTTATATCTTCCTATTGAGATGTTAAGACTTCTTCCACCATTCCTACTCTTAAGGAGTGTTTAACCACCCTTTGTGTATAAATGGGAAAGTACTTTATGAGAAAAAAAGGAAGTGAAAAATGATGTTTTAATGACTTGTTTATATAAGTTGTCAAATGCAGGATAGGGGGTCTCATTAAGAGCCAACCTACCATGATCATGGGGAAGAAAGTGAAGTGGAATTCCCACTATGGCCACCACACCAGGGATATGGTCCAAAAGGTACATCAAAATAAAGAACCCTTGGAACAAGAGGTCTCATCACGAGCCGGCTTGCCCATCTTTCACTCCTTCCTCGTGAATGGCACTATGACTAACTAGTCACCAAGCCAACATAATGACCTACATTTTGACATCACATAACATTTCCTAAGCATACCCAAAGGATCATGGTTCCATGGGTTAAACAAACAACTCTGCCAAGGTTATGGACACTTGTCGGCAACAGAGCTCTGTTAATGGTATTGAAGTCACATTACTTACACCAATAAGTAATTATTAACACCCTTCTGTTTCTTATACCTTAGTAATAGATCACATAATAAGTATATATATTATTTCCCGAACCATAAAACACCTGTAATCTATTATCGCTAATCATGACAGAAAAGTTGACATTGACCGCATGAGACTCTATGTGCACGGCAACTATCCTATCCTCTCAGCCTCACATCGTATCACAACAATCTCTTACTTGTTAAGCGATCCGAGTATGCACCTCGATTTCGGTAACCTACTATTTTTGTAAACATGGCATGTTTCCATACGCTGTTCCTTTATGACTCTGATTAAGGGCAGATCGACACGCCGCTCCTATATTTGACGGCCGGGATAGTCTATCACATTGCAGGGGGAAGGTTAACCTCATTATTCGCTAGTTTACGTGTTAGATCACTATTCAGGAAATTGCATACTTGGGAATAGTATAGCTCAACGGTATACTATTTTTTTATTTTTGCATGGCTTGTTGTTCCTAAGCCATTTCCATAGTACACTCTGCGGCATTAGGAAAGTCCTTTAGATTTCGAGCAAGTCTTACATCTGTTTGTTTCTCTGTGTTTTAACAGCATGAATAACTTGTTGTCCCATTGTCAATTCTGAGGTTTTACAGGGAAATCAAAAACATGGGAGGAAGATCAATTCAAAGAGAACCACAGGAATTGACAGTCTCCGCTGCTGTATGGGAAATTCTAGAAAGAGCAGTTTGGTTAACTTATCTCAATCGTTTGCAGGAATCCAATGAGACCGTAGCAATGGAATTCTTGCATAACTTGCAAGAAGATCACTCCACAGTAAGGGGGAGACATATAGCAGTCACCAATGAAATAATTGTAGAGGTCTCGGGACTGCAAGCCGCTGGACCTGTATGGACGTTAAAGAAGGAGAGATTGAAGAAAATCATAAAAACCTTCCAGGATGAAGCCCAGAACCTGACAATTAGAGGAAAATGGGTTTTACCTGCAGCATTAGGAGAACCATGGGTGGAATTGGCAAAGACTATTCAGAGCTACATCACCTGTGAAGGTAGGAAAGACGTGGTAAGACCGCGACACCTTAAACTTTTAGCCATATTAAAGAAGAAATGCTCTGTAAATTTACCTGCATTTTTAAATTCTTTACTTCATGATGTTGCACGAAGTATGAAAAAGGCACAACATGTAGAATCAGTCATCAGTCACCATGGGTTGATATGGTTAATAGTTAGCCATAGCCTTACCCAGCAAAAAAGCAGCTGGGAAGAGCTAATTGCCATGATAGACGGGGAATTGACCAAGCCATCCCCAAAACGTAAACATGCCACCAGTACACCAAAGCATCCAGAAAAATGAAGGAAATCAGCCCGATTAGCACGGATTAAAGGGAGGATGGAAAATTCCCAAGGAGATACCAACCAACCAGTAGAGATAGATGATTTAGGGGAAGAGCAACCCCCACAATTGGAAGGAGAAGAAAATGAGAAAGGAATGCAAGGAAATGAGGAAGGAGAAATGGAGGAACAAATCGAGCAACCTGAGCAGGAGGAGGAAACAGAGCAGCATGAGGGCAGCCCACTGTAGAATCCATTGAGAGAAGATGAATTGGCCAAAATTTTGGCCAATATGGGTGAATATGGCCAACCTCTCAGCCCACCAGACTTCCATGCCGAAGAAGAACTAAAAGAACACTCTGCTCAGGATAAAAATGCACCCGAAGAATTACATGACGAGGAGGTAGAAAACGAGAGTCAACCTGCTCATGATGAAGGTATGACAGGAGAGAGAAGTGATACAGAACAAGAACAATCAGTTCCTAGCCAGACTACACTAGAAGAAATTCTGGAAGAAGGGGAGGCGGAAAAAGAAGTCACCCAAGAAATAACAGAACTAGCTAGGGTTCTTACCCCTGAGAAACCCAAACAGAGCAACGAAGAAGCACCCCAAGGAGAAAACTAGGAAATTGATCGAGATGATAGTCCAGGCTGGAGTAAACATTCTACTGTTCCTTCTAAGGAAATTGAGGAAATTAAGAAATTACAGAAAGAACAGCAAAGACTACTGAATGTAATAGTGCAACTTCGACAACAGATTAAGATTTTGAAAACAAGAAAAAGGGTAAAAAGGACTTCGGGGGGGGGGGAGACAAGCAACCATTACAACAAAACCTCTCAAGAAATAGGTTCGGAGGACTCGAGGCCATCTTGTTGTTCAAAACCTTGTCGAAAAGCAGTCTGTTGTTCCAAACTTTGTTGAGGAGCAGTCTGCTGTTCAAAATCAAAAGGAACAACATTTGATTGTTACCCATGTTGAAGTGCAAACAGAGAACGTATTGGCCTGTGACAAAGAAGTACAGATAGAGGCACAACCCCCTAAAAAAATACGAGCCACGAAAAAATGCAATAAGAAGATTCAGGTGAACCTCCCGCTCACCACTACCATGTGGGATAATGATCCGAGGACAATAACCCTACAAGAGGGTTTGACGCAAGCTCAGCAAGCAGCAGAAAAACTTATAGAACAAACGGTTCCTCGAGAAAGGTATGAAGAACTACAGCAACAGCTAAGGAACGTCAATTTATCCAAAATCCAGGCCTTTGAAGGGTGGCAAAAGGAGGAATAAAAAGTCACGAAAGTAACTCGTAGGTTAGATATAGTTATCAAGTAGATGGATACCTTATGCTCTTTGTACACTGACGTCCTAGCATGTAGAGCCCCTGCTAAGAATTATGCCTTGTTTTTATTGGAATGATATTTTCAATTGAAAATAAATGTTGTTAAAGCAGGCGCCCCTATACAAATTAATACCATCGATGACTTTATAAACTGCTGTAAGCACTACGGGGTAAAGGTTCAAAGATTACTGTGTGAATTCTATCTGCATAACCTTGTGTTAGACTAGGAGACCGAACAGAACCCCGGCCCTTTTGTTGGGGATATCCAATTGTAGGCATTTATTTCATTTGGGTTTAATCAAATTAAATGGCTCAAAGCCTATAATGCTTTCCAAAGACAAGAAAACGGATTAGATTTGTGGGTAAGAGCTGAGCCTAGGAATCCAGTGCAATTGTGAAGGGAACATAGGAACCTCATGGGGACTCCAGGCGTAATTGAAGAATTATGACCCATTCATGCAACAATCAATCGGCAGGGAATATAATACTTTTTTACTATTAAAGACCTTGCCATTGATGCGGCTAAATTTTGATATCAGATCTCTAATTCGTATCCAACTCAGGGAACCTTTTAATTATGAAAATTTTAAGTTAGCTACCAACCGCTTGCACCTCTATGGTGAAATCATTTTGAGGGCAGGGTCATCCTGGTTAGGATATAGGTTCTGGAGTCCAATTATTTGGCACCCTGCACCTGGATACCAAGCCCTGTACAAGATGCTTGAGGGTCAGACAGGCCATTTTTTGAACACCTAGTTATGCATCATGGTTGTAGACCTCCACATGAGATCCCATCTCTAGCCTACTCTCTCACTGCCTTACATGTCAACTACAATGTTTTCATGAGGGCATGAAAAAGGGTAAGCAGGGGGGTGTGTGGAGTACCAAATAAGGTATGTTTTTGGTGATTATTCAACATCTTTTCATTAAAACTTATGCAACCTTTGCATCATGAACTAGGTAGATAATAAAGAATTGTGACAAAATCTGTAAGATTAATGTGCAAAACGAAAACACTGACAATTGTCATTTTCTTACATAGGAGGAAGGAAAAACGAAAGGTTTTCGTTCCAAAGGAAAGGACAAGGCCAGGTTAACCGTTGTCCCTTTGGCAGGGAACCGCATGCAAACAAGGCAAACCAAATCAAAGCGTATCAGCCAAGGAAAGGAAATGGAGATATCATCTCGGCGCAAGAAAGTAAAGAGATAACTTAGAGCCAACAGTTCAGCGAATCCCTCAGGATCCTTTGATCCTGAGGGATTGCTGCTTTAACTAGTTTTGCACCTATGTATCTCTGCCTTCGCCATTATAAAAAGGGGCAACATTGTTAGCCCGGGGATAGTCTGTTATGTTTTTATGTAATTTCTTTTAAAGTTGAGACTTTGATCATCGACTCTCGTTGAGAAGTGATCCACTGTAATTTTGTTTCATGCATTAATACAAACTTGGTTGCTATTTCATCTTTTATCCTGGAATAACCTCAAGCGGTTTTCCCCTGGAGGCTAAGGGCTCGGCCCTGGTGGAACACTTGCTCCTATATTATTACTTTTGGTTCATGCATGGTTTGCTCATCAGCTTTATTCGGTAATCTGATATGTTCTGTTATTTTACATCACAGCTCTGTTATGTGTGATCTGTTAAGTGATATTGTTTCATGAAACAGAGGCATTATAACTCTGCAATGCATCGTTGTTTCTTTAAGTACTGATATAACTGGCTTTTACAGGATACTGTTGTTGTTTAATTATAGAATGTCTGTGTTGTAACATTTGACCATTGGTATTACTGAATTCATCTTAGAAATTATATTTCCTTGCGATTGTTGAATCTATGAATGTTGTTGTTCCATTCTAAAAGACAGTCGTATTATTTATAACTAAGACTGATAATTGGATTACCAGGATCAGATTTCTATTGAGGTGTGCCGTGTGTTAAGTTACTGTATATTTATATTTGACTTTCCACCATTGTTCCATATTCTATGCTATTCTATTTCTGTGTGTTTATCAATTCATCCTTAAAGATAGAGGATTTCCATTTGATTTCTATAGAACGTAATTGTTGTATTTAATCTTGTAGACTAAGGTGTTGTTGCTTATTAAACTCAATTGCTGTTACAATTTCCTAGTTGTTGTTCCATTTCTTATTTGCTATTCCATTTCCTCTTATTTGCATTATTATTGCTTTGGTGTGAAGAACAATCTGAGACTGTAGTGGGCAGTGACATTTATTGCTTGGCTCCCAGATCAAGGACTTGTTCCCTGATTTCCTTTGGATCCATCAGTTTACAAAGGGATGAGTGATTGTTATTGAACCCTTGACTGATGAATTGCTTAGTTTCCTGAATGTGCGATTTAGTCCTTAAGAGTAGTTTGTTGTAGCCAAGCATCCATTTATCTTTGTATTTTTGAACACTATACTACTAGCATTACTCTCGCAAATGATAGCCTCAAATTGAGACACTCTTTGAAATAACAAAACGTTCCTGGATTGACAAATTAATATGAGGTAACTAGAGGTGAAAGAGACCCTTTTTATGACTCAACAGGTCCCTAAGTTTAAACATCACTCACTTGACATTGGTTCAAAGATTTGGTGTTAATAATAATTATTCATTTGTTCATCTTTAATTGAATTTCTTTGTTTGGATTCCAAAATTTAGTTATTTTCTTATGATTTTCATCTATAGGATTTAACTTGGTTTATATATAATGTGCTTTTTAATTGATGAAATTTCTTTCATTAATTAAAAATTGTTACATATATGTCTATTGATGCAAATAAGATTGGTAATTATATTTTTTTTACTTTCTTGATATACTCATTTGTCTTTCATTTTTTATGAACATATTCTCTAGTTGATATCGAATGAATGAATATTTTTATTAACAAGAAAGTAGGACAAGTCTTTCATCAGTTTAATAGTCTTGGCCAAGATATAATAATAGATAATATTTTTGTATTTTATTCTGAGTATGATTTTTAATGTAAATTTATTAAATCAATCTAAATAAAAAACAACAATTATAACTTTTTCCTTTTTCATTGTTCTTTAATATATTTTCGCATTAAAATTCAATCTTGTTTATTGGATTTTTTTTTTTTTTTTTTTTTTTTTTTTTTTTTTTTTTTAATTAAATCATTCTCTACATTATTATAACTTTACACTAGTTAGAGTCTTCTTCAAGTGGTCCTATTAGTTATATATTTGTACATAATCGTTAACCCCTAACTAGTTGTAAGTATTCATGTAGGATACCTAAGATAACTTTAAAAATTCCTTTCTCGAAAGAGAAGGGAACATTTGGCTAACAAAGCCTTAAAACCTGTCAAGAATAGCCTCACCAAATGACTTCGGTTATTAAATAACCTTTTTCCAAGGTGTCTCCTCTTATTAATGAGAGGTCATTTATTCCCATCAATAAATGGCACTAGAAGGAGGGCCTATTTGCATTTAAATGTATAAAGGGAGTCATAAGAAACCTCCTAGCACTCATTCTTTGATAGTTGCTCGTAATCACTCTGTCGGTGCAACTACTACCACCTCTCACATAGATCAAACTCCGACATTTCCCTCTCATCCTTAGCACACTAGTGAACCTGTTACTTCTACACCTTCACGAGACACCTCTCATATTGAATTCTTGTGAAGTATTATCCAAATCTCAAGGAAAAATGACGACAGATAGGGATGTTGAGTGGAAAGCCTCCCAACCTCTTGTGATGCTAATCGATTTACGAATTGTAGATCCCATTGTGCTTGATCCCTAGCTAGGAAATCCTCAAAATGTCAATAATAGGTTCCATGACATATTGATTGGTTGAATTGATCATAATAAACCAGAATTTGAATTACTTGCTAGTGAATCTACATAATCACAACATATTGTTGTAGGAGGTTTCAGTCTACCACCATCTACACCTAGCTCGTATTCCTCTTATTTTGGTAAGGATTCCTTTGGCAAATAAAGTTCCTCAACAATAGAATCAATTAATTCACAAATTTCACCCCATAGGGATAACAAATAAGGAAATAATCAAGGAAATAATCATGGGAATAACCTTGATGCCCCATGGCTTGATGAATATGTAGTTTCTTTACCAGGCTAACAACACCCTTTACCTAAAACTCCTCAAACATTTCTCCCAAAATTTGACCTCGATTCTAGGTAGCCTGTAGATGATCGATTTAAACTATTTATATTAGCTCTTAGAAAAAAGAGTGTACAACATGAAGATATTGTCTGCATATTTTTTCCATATTCCTTTGAGGGAAAGGCCTCAATTTGGTACTTTTCCCAACAACCTCAAAGAATTACATCATGGAGATAGTTTGAAATTACATTTTAAGAAAAAAATTGGGATGGTAAAACTCTTAAATTCTAGGTCATGGAATTGTCTAACATGAAATTGGAGCAACAGGAAACAATTAAATAATTCAATGTGAGATTCCTAAATTTTAAGAACAAAAGTTATATTCAGTCCATCATACCAAAAATCTTGTGGTTGTGTACTATGTTAAGGCCTTACTAGTTGTGATTGCCATGTGGGTGAAAAGTTCCCAAAAGGAAGCTCTCCAAGAAGACTTTAAGGAGGCCATTACTGTTGAAAAGGATATTCTTAGTCTCAAATCTAATCCTGACACCTAAGGTGGTTAGGCTTCTTCTTCCCAAAAAAAATATATGTCATCCTCCAAACCTCCTCCAACTAAGAAAGCACACGAAGCTCTAGATTTTGAGAGTCTTCAGAGGTTATAAATAAATTATCAAATGAAATTATTTACCTGAATAAGAACTCAATGCAAGGGCCATGAAACAAAGGAAATTTTAGACCCTTCAAGAAAAATTTCCACCTAATTCTACCCCTCTTACAAAAGGTTTAAGTGCTGAAATAATTGAGAATATTCTTCAAGCACTAATATTAGGGACATATTCATATTATAGCAAGAAAAAATATGAACTAGATGACAGTGAGGAAGAAATAGATGTGAATAATGATGAAGATAAGCATCCTCCTACTATGGGTCACTTTGCTAATTGTTGTAGCAACTACAACATGATGAGCACCAGTATTGCAGCAAGAATGCTACAACTCCTTGGGCTACCAACTTTACTTTATCAACCCGGGGTTCGTACAAACTTGGAGGTGATAGTGTTGTATACACAAGTAAAAGTGATGGTTCTGACTTTTTTCACTATTCAGCTGGCAAGAGACTAATAGGGTTGTTCAAGCCAGACTTCTATGGACTCAGAAGAAGCTTGATTATTGGTGAGGGAAAGAGAAATATACTCTAAGAGAAAGCCAATCTATTGCAATAAGGAAAAAGACTGAAACCCAATGTTAAAACACACCATTTCCTACCTAACTGCTAAGAGACTATGTTTCAAAAAGAATGTTATATTAACATGTATGAAATTCAACTATTTAAAGCATGTAAATTCAAAGCATCAACATTCTACTATTGTGCATGTAAATGGCTACAACAAATCTGTTTTTTCTTTTTGTCTTTTTCCATTTTTATGGAGAACTGTGAAAACTAATCTCTTTTGTTGATGTGGCAGGTTTCTTAGCGATGCTGGTGGATGGTTGGAAGGTTTTGGACACCCTTAGGTGACCTTGTGTGGATTTCTAGAGTTTTTCCCTCAATTCGGCCTCAAAATAGACCACTATAGGAAAACCTACAGGATACAGCCGAGAGAAAAATGATGGGTGATGAAGGTGATGGAAGGCTTAGGGAAGGTGTTTGGTGGATGGAATGGAGTGAGAAAATGCCTAGGATCACTTAGAACTCAAAACCAAGGTCGGGATATGGTTAGATTTGCTCAACATTCTTGGAGAAGTTTCCTTGAAAAATGATGAAATTGGTGAGGATCTTAGTGAAAGCAAGGAATGATCATGGATGGATGAATTTGGGAGGAGGTTGCTGACTATGAGATCTCTCTTTGCTTCTGAAACACCTGCACTGCATCAAACATTGATATTTGCCCAATCATCATGTAAGTAAGAAGAATTTCAATAAGCTAGAAAAACATAGTTTAACGAGCTAGTTGTCTACTTCATGCATGAGGAAAATTTGCAGAATAAGATGAAATCATTGATGAGAACTACTGTAAGAATGAATATGGAAGAAATGATAATTAAATCCTACACTTTCAAACTGATTGAATGTTGTTTCAAGTACAATAAACTCTAAATTCTATGAGAAAGTAGAATTATGTCTTTTTGGGGTTGCATGGGGGTCCTTCCCTCAAATCATGATCCATGAAGGAATAGGTGAGGAAAAGACACCTACTGATAGCTTTTTGATGCTCCTTTTATCCCCTCTAACCTACTTCTGAGGTAAAGCATAAATGGAAGCAAACTAATAAACAAACTAATCAAATCTACACTGCTTGCAATGAAATAATTCTAAAAACAATTTAACCATGAATCTATGAAATTAATATAAGCATACAGATATAAGAAGAGGAGCCTTTGTTGCTATGGTTGGGCTCTAACCCAAGAGCTTCAGACCTCTGAGTTAACTTAGTGCTGGATCAAGAAGAAACTCATTCTCATTATAAAAACATAAATTTACATAGCAATGTCTTCCACAAGTCTGGAGCTCAAAAGTAACTATTGCTTTTACAGCAAAAATTTGAATCCTAATCAGGCTCTAGGCCTCTTTATTTATACAACTGAAGTATCCAACGAATTCCTTAAATATAGGGAGGCTTGGCTCCCAAACTCGAGATGAACTAACTCTCTGACTATCACTTGATTGGCTACCTTTTGATCTTCATGACTTGGTTACTTGTACTTCAAGCTAGTGTTATTTATGGAGGAATATTTGAATGAGGGAGGAGTAAATGAGGAGGATTTATCTCCTACAATATCTCTTCCTTGGCCCATTTGAGTTTCAGCCTTTAATCTTGCCAAAATTCCCTGATTTCCTCTAACAAACCTACATTCAATGCACATTAGTCCACTAGGCATAATACCTCACTTTGACTCATCTCATTAAACAAAATATAATCAAAACATGTAATAAATTGTGAGAAGAGTTGATTTGACTAAGCTAGGAGGTGAATTAAGGTCCATATAGTTACCCAATGATGAGGCTCATCATGACCCCCCTACTAAAACTGTTTCTCATCCTTTGAGAAACTCAATCAATATCCATATCTTTCATAGCCCTGGTGGCCTCCCTGACATCTTATGCTTCTGCAGTGGTTTCCTCTTCTTGTGCATAGAATCCTGCCTTTCTTTCTATCTCCTTCCACTGCTTTATTTCTTCGTCTTCCTTCTAACATCCCCAAGAGCAGGGGTGTACTGAGTCTCAAGCCAATCCAATTCACTTTGAGCCTTTGGATGGTTTGCTTGTACATGGGTGTCATGTTCAGTGTTTCTCTCATTCTTTAAGGAGAATGGTACTCTATGATTTTCAAATTGTATGGTAGAATATTCCATCTCCTTTGGCAAGCTTGCATGTTTTCATCCCCTAACAACCTGAACATATCCTCAAAATTTGTAATTGCTTACTCTTGGGCAGTAAGATACCTGGGTGCAAGTTGAGGATCATTTTCAATTAAATTATGTGTGTTGATGATAGCCATTGGATTTGACTACTCAGCTCTTATCATGAGAGGCTATGTTTGTTCCCTTGCCAATATCTTCTTCATTTCTACAGCCCTTGCTTCCTCATGGTTCATCCATGATGCCAAGGCCATTAACTGTAAATCCCCTAGTTTTACATTAGGGTATCATACAATCAGATCTGTAAAGGCCATGTTATGCAAGTAGAACTCAGACATCTTAGCCCTATCCTCCAATGTGCTTTGATCACAGAGATAAATGAACTGTTTATAATCCTAGAATGGGATAATGTTGGCTTGTTGGGTCCTGACCCAGGTTTGAAGTTAATTAGTGAAAAAAATCCCTACACTACTAGCCCTTTCAGCGACAGCCCATGGAGCGCAGGCTGAAGTTTGACTCGAAGTAGTATGGGGGGATGTTGGAACCGGGTTTCTATACCCTTGAGATGTCTGAGGTGTCGATTTAGTCCAACTGTACCTACCTTCGCACAGGTCACTTCACGGATTTTCCTAACCTACGAGACCTTCGTGATCTATTATAATTGCCTTCGCGCAGCCCTAACCAGGGACTGAGGTGCTTTCGCGCTTCTAGGGCAACAAATTGCACTATTTCCCCAAGTTATACAGCGTATCTTACTTATCTTCTTACAAATTTTGGTTAACTTCATGTAAATAGATACTTTATCTTATGTTCACTTAATCAACACAATCATATATGTTCACGCACCATATAATAGTAAAAATGCAATTCATACCCCATATACTCAATGCATAAAAATAGGAAATAGATACGCAGAGTTGATGCGAAACTTCTCTTTATTGATGCTTCAATGGTTACAGACTTGACTCACCCTGTGCACTTAGTTGTAGAGCCTTCTCCTACTCTATGACCCAAAGACTCAACTTTACACTTAGATCTTTCGTTATCCTTCTATCCCATCATCATTACTTCCATGAATGTTTACAACCTAGAGCCTTGCTCTATTTATACAATCCCATGTTCCGATAGCCATGGGTAGATCTCTAAAGCCGACATTAAATTACAAAATTAAGGGCGGACAACCCTATGACTCATTTACAACTTCGCACTCTGCGCCCACAAAATGCAGAGTCTTTACATCAGATTTACAACTTTTAACCAAAAACTGGGCTTTAAGCCCCAAAACTTTCCTTAGGCGATCTTGCGCCCAACAGGCCCCCCAACACAAACATCATGAGTCACCCTCGAGTCACTCTGTTGGTGCCGAGATATTCACATAGAGACTTCCCAGCTATGCTTGGACTGCGGCAAGATCAACAACTTACTGAGCGGCTACTTGGTGCACTTCCTGGGCTCGCTATTCAGAGACTGCGGTAGTTGAACTGCTGCCCTGAATGTATTCCTGCATTCCCTACATCTGCACGAGCTTGGCTTCAATCAAGGATGTAGTGACGAATGCCTCATCAATCCATGGTTGCATGCGCGCCTTCAAGACAACTTCCTTGTGTTGAGCAGCATCCACCTACTCCTTGAGTGCTTTCGCCTGCTACATCCGTGCGAGCCTTTGTGTAAGGGCCACCATCTGCACAGTCCCTTTTATATCATTGTACTTTTGTTGCAGATCACCTGCCTCTATTTCTAAGCACTGTATGTTCAGGTCCTCCTATAGAGTGGTGAGGACCTCGAACGACTCTTCAAACAGTTTGGTGCAGTCCTTCACTACACTGTTAATCTCTGTTATTCTTGTTGTAATGGCACTGGCACACTGTTCCCTCACCTCTAGTGTAGTTGAAGGTTGCACCTTCAATTGTAGCTCAGTTATCTAAAGGTTCAGTTCCAACTGAACCTTAGCCATCTCTTCTTTCACCTTGCGCACCCCTGCTTCTAGTCTCCAGATGCGCGTCTTCGCTAGTTCCTCTGCTGGGATGGCCAACTCATGGACCATCCAGCAGGCTTCCTCGACCACCTGCACTAGCTGACTATTCTTGTCACAACCTCGTCGCACTGCAGGCTCAATTTTTCAATATTAATTCATTGCTCTCTCATCACCTAGGATGCGCACACCTCCCTTGCCTGTAGTTCTGCAGCCACTCCGTCCTGCAGAACATAGAGCGTCTCCCAAGGGAGTGCAGCCATGTTTATCCCAACTTCCTTTAGCACACTTACCATAGGCCTATCGGCCTCATTTTCTGTAACCAGTTCTCCCTCTGGCAGCACTATAGTGTTGGTCATGTGGGCGTGCAACATTTCCTCAGTCGTGACTGTGCCTACTGCGAGGCTGGTTGATAGAGTACTAGCCTGAGGAGTGCGCACCTACAACTCCTGTATCTATGCTCGAAGGGCCCCCAATACCATCTAGTTTTCCTTAGTGAACTACTAGAGGGCCTCTGTGGTGACGTTCACACCGTCTCCCCTATGTCATGGAGATCCCCCTCAGTGAGGGTGATCAGGTCGAAAGAAGTCTCAAAGGCTTTCGAATTCTTCCGCGGCCCTACCTGCTCTCTCGGGCACTGCAACTTTAGCTGTGTGGACGCTATCTATGGGTTTGCACCACCTTCCTCTGTTTTTATCTCCTATTCAGGCGAAGGTGACTTCTGGCCCTCACACTCCTTCTCTTCTGCCTTTTGTTGTTCTTCTGCTGCCTTCACAACATCCCACGCCACTTGGTCCTTTGTTGCTACTACTTTGTTCCTTCTCTTCTCTGCCAACTGTGCCATCCACAATTTTTCCTCCTCCTTCTTCTTCTGTGTAGGAGACTTCTTTGCTTCCACCATGGAGCTGGCTGGAGCACGCCACTTCAACGGCCACGACTCAAGCACGACAAAATGACATCGTCGATGGCCAGGTAAGGGAGATCGTTCCATTTCTTCCTGGGGTCCTTGCGCGCCCTGATATATACATGATGAAAATCTACTTTGAACTCCGCAAAGCTCTACAGACTGTTATAGATAGTGGGTGATAATCGCAGCTTGTGGTTAATCCCCATTCTGATGTTCATCTCCATGAGCACCCATAATATGTTGTTGTCTCTGATCCTTTGTGCATCTTTATTTTCCCACAACAAAGCGTACTTCACTGACTCCTGAAGATCCTGCATAATTGTGGGGAACTGGCTGTTCTCAAGCAATTCCCAAGCCACCAGCACTATGGATAGCAGAAGCCATGCATAGTGGAAAGTCTTCCCCTACACCGGTGCCTCACAACAATTTTCTAGGAACTCCCTGCACAAGTAATTTGTCGAGTTAAACTAGACCCCCTATGCGCACTGCGTGGAAAGTGTAACCACCGGCGTGGGTACCTCATCTGCGCGACACTTCTGCATAACCTTCCCAGCTAGTATCTGTGTCACGACTTGGACAATTGCATTGTTGATACTGGAGATCATGTACCCTTTCTTTTTATTCTCCAGCTTGAATTTTTTCTTCATGGCCTCCGTGATGGCCAAATCATCACTTTTACCCTCAGATATTTTTGCTGGATCCTAGCCTTTGTAAGGGATCCATGTAATTCTATGAATTAGATGGTTCGTGGTGGGGATGGGCTGCTCCAGCCACAAAAACCCATCATGCACTACGCAGAGTAGCTGCCTGATGACAAAAATAGTTACTGGGGGGTGATGGTAATGCGACACCAAGAGCAGGTTTAGCAACCCTGCTTTCTCTACTCCTCGCAACCACTTGTGCAGCTCCAACTCAATGACTCCCACCGCTATGTTTTTCTTCAACCGCAATAATTGCGCAGTTGCCAGATGTGGGAATTTCTCATGGTCCACGAGATCCCAGTCTTCAAATTTTAGAACCAGTACATGTCCCAAGTGTGCTCTGTCAAAAATGATGTCATTGGGGAGCAATAGAGTTTGTAGAGAGCTCTTGCTCTCATCTAGGTCCTTGGGCACCTATGCTTTCCCCTTCTGCGGAGGAACATACACGGGAAACTTGGTTAGAGGGTCCGCACCCTAGGTTTCTTCCTCCTCCTCCTCTTCTACCAAGATTTCCTCAAGGTCTTCCTCCTCCTCATCGACTTCTAAATTGATCGCCTTCCCCTTTTCGTCCATGGTAATTTTAGTTCTCAAAGGGTTTCTAGGGGACACACACACTGTACCATAGGTTGCTTATCTTTCTTAGGTTTCGACGTGCCCGACAATTTAGGGATTTCTACGACTATCCCGAAAATTGTTGGGGCTTCTCCTATCATCATGGCCTGCGCAGCCTCTTCAACAGTCATCTCTCTGATATCCATGGCTTCTTCAGAAGTTGTCATATTGATGTTCCACAAATCTCTCAATGGCTTAGGCAAGTGCTCAAACAATGCTTTCGACTTCAAAAGATCAAACAGATCTTGGTTCATAAATCTTTGGGCACGTAATAACTTAATTCTCAAATGGTCAAGTGTTGTTTGTTGGGCATCCCTTTGCAATTTATAGCACCTTTTGAATTAAAATTCGACTATTCCCCCAAAATCTAGTCCATTAATGCTCCCTTGGCAGTAGATTTTCCCAAATCTAGCCCATAAAGTTCACCTTAAATGCCTGTCGCCCACTCCATTTGGTCTCAAACCAAGCATCACATCATGAATAGTGATTGTAATGGTCACTTTCCAGCCAACTTGTGCAGCAGCGCAACTAATCTTGCACTATCGCGGACCCTGTGATACCTCGCTACTGGGCACAGTCCTAATATCGCATAGATTTTGGGCATAGTAGTTTATACTCTTGCGCCTCCTTTCAGCTGCCTGGAGTGCTAAGACTATGCTTCTTGTGGCTAGTCATATGGCTGGGCCACCTGTGTATGGCTTCAACCAACTACCATTTACTTTTCTTGGGAAGAGTTCACCATTTAACTTCACCAACTTCACTGCGCCACCATCTGTGATCTCCTTAATAACATTTGGAGCTTCTTGGGTAATTTATCAAACTTACTATCATATAACAATACCAAATCATTCACCTTAAAGGTGCGCAACTTGATATGTCAATTGTGCCAAGCCTTTTCGCGCTACTTTTGTACATGCTGATGAAATCCATCCAAAAATAGTTCTTCTTCAAGCTCCTCCAATTGTGCGAGCCTCTCCTCCAGGGCTTCGTGGTCCATCATACCTATGAGCGCTGCTATGCACAGACTAGGCATGATATACTCCATCAGCATTATGTCTTCCACTCCAAACCAGCCTAAAATGCATTTGTCCCGTTAGTTTCTTGCATGTTCTCTTATAAGCCCATAATACTGCGGGTACGCGTAGGTCCCAATCACTTCGCTACACATTGCATACTTTCATCAGTGTGGTCTCCAATACTTTTTTAAACGCCTCTACGGTCCCATTAGCCTGTGGGTGATACAGTGTGCTTTTCTGATGATACACCTAAAACTCTTCCATCAGCGCACTGATCGTTTCATTTAGGAAATGTGTACCATGATCGCTCATCAAGATCTTCAGACAACCGAATCGCATCAGTACGTGATCAAATAGAAACTCCGCGACAATTGCAGTCATGCAATCTTTTACTCATTGTGCTTTTGCCCAACGCCTTAGGTATTATGTTGTAGTAATAATATATCACACGCCTATCTTTCCTTGCAGTTTGATAGGTCCTACAAAGTCGATCACCCACTTTTCAAAGGGCTGCAACATCATTTGTGGATTCAAAGGCATCTCGTCCCTCTGCGATTGCTTATCCATTCTTTGACATACATCATATGCCTTGCAATGTGCTTTTGAATCTTGATGAAGGGCCATCCATCATAACCCTGTGCAGAGAATCTTCTGTGCGATTTATCTCCCTGCATAATGACCTCCCGCAGGGCCCCCATGAGCATCCGCGAGGATGCTACTTCATTCAAACTCTAGTACATACATTCGTAGTATCTCATCATTCCCCATCTTGTACAGATGCTCCGAAATGACACAAAAGTCTACTGCATGCACCACTAGTTCCTTCTTCTGCTAGACATAGTAACCTTCTAGCATAGTTCAAGTTGTTAGGAAGTAAATTATATCTTCAAAATGTCCATTCGCTACACACACAGTGAAAATCTACGTGTCAGGTAGTCCTTCCTCCAAGCTAGTAGGTTCCTCCCCTGTCTCAATGTGCGACAGGTGATCAGGTCCTCTATTCAGTCATCCAAGCTTCACAAAAACTTCAAAATCATATTCTTGGAACAATAAAATCCACTTGCATATGCGTCCCCCCAACACAAGCTTGTTGACCAAGTATTTCAGCGCAGAATGATCTGTATACATCTTGAAGTGTCCCCCTAGCAAGTAGTGCCAATATTTCTGGAGCGCATACACCATAGCTAGTCCCTTGTGTTCAATGGTGGAATAATTCTTTTCTGCTTTAGATAATCTGCGACTCGCGAATGTGATAGGGTGATCCAAGAATTCTCCGCCATCTTGCGTGAGTATTTCCCCTAGCACTATACACGATGCATCAACATGAACATGAAATTATTTCTTCCGATTTGGGAAGACAAGAATCAGTGTAGTAACCATCATATCCTTCAATATATCTAGGCTTTTCTTACAGTCATCATCCCAGCAGAACATGACATCCTTCTTCAATGGTTTTTCCATTGGTGCGGTGTTCTAGGTGTAACTCTTTCTCAACTTTTTTTAGTACCCCGTATGTCCCAAGGTAGCGCGTAGTTGTTTCACATTGTGCGGTGCTTCCAAATTTAGAATCATTGCAATTTTTGCGGGGTCTACCATCAGCCCTTGTTTACAAACCACGTGCCCCAACAAGTTCCCAAAATGAATGAGGAACATACACTTCTTGAGGTTGAGCCTGATTTGGTATCTTCAGCATGTACCCAACATCAAGTGTAGGTTCGCTACATGGTGCTTATCCAGCCCAAATATAGTTTAGTCATCAAAATAGACCTCCAGGAACTTATGAATATATTCCTTGAATGCTGCAACAACCACATGCGAGAATATAGTCAGTGTGTTCTTCAATCCAAATGCCATGACAATGTATTGAAAGCAACCCCACTTCGTCGTGAAGGTTGTCTTGCTCCTATCCTCTGGCGTGATTCTAATCTGGTGGTACCTTGAGAACCCATCAATGAAAGAATATAACTTCTGACCTCCTACATTGTCCAACACCTCATCTGTGAACGGAGTTGGGAACGGATCATGTACACACACGTCATTCAACTTTCTAAGATCCACACATATTCTTATTTCATCCTTCTACTTCTTCTCTTGTACCACCATCAAGCTTAGCCAATCGGATTCCTCCACATGCTCAATGATGCCTGCCCTGAGCATCTTGTATAATTCTATGTAGACCTTTTCCTTGTATTTTGGATTTAAGCGATACGACCTCTACTTTACTGGCTTCATGTCAGGTTTCAAAGTGATCTTCATTACCCCTAAATCTCTGATTATTCCCTTTAAATATGTAAACTTGGTCGAGAATAAGTCCTGATATTTGTGGAGTAATTCAATGACCTTGTCCACCGTCATGTCGTCCTAGTAGTCCCCAATCTTTCTCGAATTTAGGTTTCACCTCTGTACGAATATTCACCTACTTAGTCTTCACCAGCGTGGTTATGTCAAGATTCTCATTTGACCTTGCGCTGACCTTCTGTCTCTGGAATATTAATTTTCTGTGGATCTTCATCCTCTTCCTCTATAGTTACATTATAACACTCCAGCGTGCAACTTAATTGAGCAGCCCATTCACGCTGAATCGACTCTACCGGTTCCTGTGGCATCCTAAAGATGGTCGTTTTTACTTCTTGTAGTGCTTCATCAATACTATCCCACCCATCCTCAAAATTGAAGGTCATCGTGAACCCTTCGCGCAGAACATCCCATTCACTCATCTCATGGTGGAGTTTTGTTTCTATATACCAATTCATTGGTATAACATCTAGGGTGTGAAAGAACAGGTGCACCCACTCAGGTTGTGGCTTTTCCCCATAGGCGTGCATCCACTTAGCCAGATGTGTGCGTGGATCATCCTACCCATTGTATTTTTCTGTCAATCGCATTCTAGGCTTCCCAAACCATGTGAGCATCATCCTCCTACATTAGCGCTAGTCATCAAAGCTCCCTTTGTGTGTACCCCACCACCTCACGGACATAGCGTACAGTACCCAGTTCAAGGCCTGGAAGCACTACTTTTCTAGCACCTCCCTTTCAGATTTGTCCAAGAAGGCATATACCTCACTTAACCATCATAAGTAGGAAAATGTCTCATTTCTATCGATATGCAGTGCAATGATCTTGTCATCATATTGCAGTTAAGCATGGTTACCTCATGTAACTAGTTCTACCATTGCTCTGTCTCCTCATCAGAATCCGAAGTACAGGAGCTCTCGCGCTCCCATGAAATTTGTCCATCCACGGTGGGATTTACCTAGTCTTTCTCTCGTGTGGTTATCTTGTAGATGTAGTCTAGATCATCATCACTTTCATAGTCGCGCACCGTCTCCGTATAGCGCGATCCTTCAGCCAGGTCCAGGGGTATACCTACGCGTAGATATTTCTTCTCAAAAATCACCTTGCACTTCTTTAGATTAATCAACCCATTCATATTAGTGGCTCAATCAATTCCTAAGAGCGCGAGGAAGGGATTGATGTCATCAAAAATCTCTATCACTTCAAAGTCTACTAGCGTGCTCGCTCCCTCAGTATCCAGGGCGATTCCCTGCAATCACCCCATGGGTATTATCTTCTACTGGTTCGCTATTTGCAGCTGAATAGGAGACAACTGCAGCTTAGGTCTCCCCATTCACTCCCATGTTTGCTTCGGTAGAACAATTGCGTCTGATCCTAAATCTAGAATTACTTGGTCCATTTCATATTCTCTAATTTGCGCAATTAATCTCATTTCTCTCCCCATCCTCATCTTATGCTTTCCAATCTTCCGGACTATGTGCGGTTCTCCTGGTGCAGACCCAATGCATCTATTAATGAGTTCATGTAGTCCCTTTACAACCTTACTATCACGCAGTAACTTCATACATGTTTCCAGGAACAACGTGAGCATATATGGGTCCATCTCTAGTTCTGGTCTATCTTTGCTTCCTGAAGTGGAGGCATCAGTGAAGCTCTTCTTAGCTTCCATAAAGGTTTCCCGAGTGCACTCCATATCAAACTCTGCTTCTTTCACCAGAGCTTTGTGAACCCAAGTACTATCTTCAGGTTCTTTTCCTTTGTCATCTCTCATCGCAATTCCACTTTGTAGCACAATGTTTACATTTGGATATTTCTCACGTGGCTCAGACCTCATCATCTACAGGTTCTAAGTTGGGGGAGGTG